>SJXQ01011404.1:297651-377900 GCA_006408695.1 Aepyceros melampus
GAACCGTTCCCCCTCCAAGGAGCCGTGTCACTGTATGTCACCGTCATCAAAGGGGTTGTGCATAAACCTGAAAAACCAAACGGACCTGTCTGTAGGTGTTACTTATATCACAAGGCTACAGGTGCCTTTATTTCCACCGTACGCCGGTGCTGGGAGTGCCTGCCTTCTCTTGCTTTGAAAACCTCCTCTTGGACCCAGCACCGCCGTCCTCACGTAAGCACCTTTTCTTTGCTCTTTTGGATAAGTCGTAAGGGGCGTCAGGGCTTAGCGGCTCTGGTGGGGGGCCTGGGTCTGCGGGTGCGTCCCCAGCTCCAGAAGACCAGGCCTCCTGCCACGTCCATCAGTCACAGTGCCTCCCCGGAGCTGTTTGACTGGGACTTAACTGCTGGCCTGAGAGCCGTTTTTGCTTCCTCGGGCTGTGTAGCCACTCAGCTCCTTCGTGGCGGCCCCTGCCCCTCTGGGTCACTTGATGAAACCAAGGGGAACTCACTGAGAGCGAATGGCATACGGGCACGCCGTTCTCTACCCTTCTTCAAGCTAACCTGAGGAAGGGAAGCTGGATTTTACACCAAAAAACACGCAGCTTCAAGAGAAGGCCACCTCCTCCCGCCTAAGTGCCTGCTTTTCCCACTGGCCCCCTCGTGGGGCACCCCCTTGAAACAGAAAAAAATAATAGTTGCCTTATTATAGTTTGGGGGATTTTTCAGGAGATTGTCTGAACATAATAGCTTAAAGGAAACCCATTGTGCACTCTCACACCTCCTCAGTATAGAATGCTTCCAGAAAAGCAATGGTTAGGGTTTTTCCACTGTATTCTCAGCCCTTTTCTAAGACGCTGCACTATGTGAGGTTCTTGCGCGTTCGCCCCCTGCTGGCAGACTGGTGTAGCACATGCTCTCTTCTCCCGGCGGGAGCTGAGGACTCACATCATTCTGGTGTGCTGAGAATTTTACAAACTGGAAAGGCTGTCAGAGATCATTAGGGACAATGATCCCTAACTGTCTTTACAGAGGAGGAAACTGAAGCCTAGCAAGGTAAAGTGATTCAGGGAGACAGCTTCATGCTTCAGTCTAAAGACCCAGGGGAAGAGGTGGATTGCCCTTCTGAGTGAAAGCTTAATTCTTTTGTCCTCATGTTCTCTGTGAGAGGGTTTTTTGGCGATTCAAAGTGTTCTTGGTAAGAGTTTTCACAGATTGGTTGTCTGCTTTTCTCAGAAGTCACCTAAGTAGCAATCTTTTAGAATACTGATGACAATTGATTCCCCCATCCCCTGCTGCGACAGTAATGGACACGCGTGTGATGTCTGCTCATCGACATATATGACCTAATTTTGTTAAATCTTGGGTTATCCTGAGCACTGCATGTTAAAATCTCCATTTGAGAGATGAGCTCAAAGAGGGTTGTGGATTTTGATACAACAAACCTTATATGAAACAAAAATAAAGAATAAAGAGTAAAATTTCAGCAGGCTGGGTAGTAAGAAATGTGTCCCACATCCCTTTCCTTGTGGGTGGCAGAGGTAGGATTTAAATCCCAATGAATTTAATATAGCTTCCCAGGTAGCTCAGTGGGTAAAGAATCTACCTGCAATGCAGGAGCTGCAGGTTCCATCCCCAAGTTGGGAAGATCCCCTGGAGAAGGGCATGGAAACCCACTCCAGTATCTTGCCTGGAGAATCTCATGGACAGAGAAGCTTGGCAGGCTCCAGTCCACAACATTCAGAGCTTGGACACGACTGAAGCGACTGAGCGCACACACATGGGTTTAACCCAAACCCAATGAGCCCTGTATGGGAGCCCATGGTAAACTATTCAGCACAACTCCTATGAGTCTTTGCCGGCACCTTTAGAAAAACAACTAAAAAACGAACAAACTAGCAAACTTCTGATACAAGCCAAAGGAAGATGAGGAATCACTTGGCAAGACATCAGCAAAGCAGTCTCATAGCTGTTCTGGTTTTTCCCAGAAGAGCAAACACTCAAGCACCCAACCCACAAGCCTTTAGCAAAAAGCATTGAAATAGTTCAACCAATGGGTTTTTCTCCATGTGTCTCTTCTGAGGGAGGTCCAAAAGGTAGGAAGTGGACCCTGCCTTGCCCGTAGGGCTAGGGACCTGGTGGGCATTGGGGTATCACTGGGACTTTAGAGGAGGAAAAGCATTATTCTTCCCAGCGAGATGGCCCCGATGGTGGGATCAAGGAAGGCCCTCCCGAGCCCCTTTTTCCATGGTTTACACCTTCACAGCCCGTTCTGCGCAGTGATGCTTTGGTGCATAAACAGCCAATGTGTAGGTGCTTAATTGGGTGAATTTTTGGTCACATGCCCAGAGCGAAGTTGATGATCTCTGCCAGGGTCAGGAAGGATTTTCCTTGTCTGGCAGACTGGCCAAGGCTGGGTGGCTTGCGCCTTCCGCTCTCTCTGGAAGGCTGAACAGAGGCGCCATGGACACCACACCTGTGCCTGCTGCCTCTGACTCGTGTGAGGGCAAGAAGCCCACAGGCCTGTCTCTCTGACTGTGCGGACCCTTCCAGTGCACCCTTGGTGAGTGAACCAAACTCTCAGAAGGGTTAGGAAGCCCCCGGAGGCACCAGGGACCTGAGCCTCCATGCCATTCCCAAAGGTCCAGCCAGGCTTTCTCGTGCATGGAAGAGAACCTACTTGATTCCCCTCTTGTGCTGAAAGTGCTTGATTCTTTCCTACCTACTAGGCAGCTAAAGTGCTGATTACACTTTGGGGAGACTGAATTCCACCGCCATGGGTCTGTAGACGGGCAGTGAGCGAGGGTTCAGAATACTTAAGGGGTCTGGCTAACCCAGGCAAAGAATGTCCAGAGGTCATGGCTGAAAGTGGGTATGGGAGGAAAAGGAGAAGAGAAAATCTTGGGAATTTTTTATAGCTAAAATTTCGTTTCTCTATGATTGAATTGTACTCCAATTTGGTGAGCGTACTCGACCGCAATATTCAACTATAACCATCATATATGCCTACGTGTATGCGTGCACGTGTGTGGCTGTGTCAGCCAAATCGGGTGGGATCCTGAAGAAAATCACGCAGCTAGGGTATGTGTTAGAGTCCATCTCATTGTTGTGTTCATGCAGCCGATGAAGTATTGAGGCTCCGAGAAAAGCAAGAGGCAGAATCATGACAGTTCTCCTTCTATGAGGACAAGTCAGCCAGCCTCTCAAAAATAAAAATGTGGGGTTACAACAGCAGGCCTAGGACCCTCCCTAGGCTTCTCCTACTTGTCCTGCTGCTGATTCTAAGTCTAACCCAATGCTTCTCAAACTTTCTTTTTCCATTATCACCCCCTTTTTCATTATTTTTTTTTAAGAATTTTTTAAGGTGGACAATTTTTTAAAGTCTTTATTGAATTGGTTGCAATATTCCTCTGTTTTATGTTTTGGTTTTTAGGCAGCATATGGGGTCTTAGCTCCCTAGGCAGGGATTGAACCCACTCTCCCCTGCACTGGAAGGTGAAGTCTTAACCACTGGACCACCAGGGAAGTCCACTAGATCATTGTTTCTTAATCTTACCCCCTCCATGAAATGTTAGTATCACAGGTTTACCATTCATCATTTATGCACTGTGGGCTTTGAAGAGTCATAAAGCATAATGATGGTTAAGACTTTTTTGACCCTCAAGACCAATTTATTTTTACCAATTTTTTCCCTCTGTGGTCACTGTCCCCCAGTCGGAATACATATTCTAACTTCAGGCCTAAAACTATATATCACTGGGCCTCAATGTCCTCCCTGAGAAGAGGGAACCCAGAAGCTGTTGTTGCCCACCACCCTCTTCCGCCTACATTAAAGAAATCTGAAGAGCTAAAATGTTCAGTTAGTTCAAGCACTGTAGAAGGCCTAAGAAGCTGGACTGCTGAATACAAAGCAGCCATTCTTCCTGAACTTTCACACCTAGGGCCTGCTGGTTTAAGTGGCCAAGGTCTTTTGTGGAGAGTCCAAGAATTAACAATATCCCCTCCTCCCACTGCAATAGAAAAAAGAAAAGCTGCTGCCTTTTATAAAACACACTTTTCCACAAAGCAAAAAACAATTACGGAAGAAAAATAGCACATTGTATACCGGAAATAGACCTTTAAGAAAACTTAATGGATATAACTTGCCATAGAAAGAACCCCCAAAGGGAATCAGATACAGACATCACCGAGTACAGCCCTGGAGAGATTACAGTGCCAGCGAGTAGGGTGGTGCAAAGAGAAAAAAAAAAAAGAAATCCTTCTAAAAGGTAAATATTGTACTGGTCATAGAGATTCCTAATTTTTCTGCGATCAGATTCAATTTACCGAATGACTTTTGAGAGCTTTGTCAGGCAGAGATGAAGAAGCACGTTCCTACTGTTGCATCCTCTATCTGAAGGATTTCTAATTAACACCAGAGACCTGGGAATGTTCTCCACGTGGAGGCCACCTCTCCTTTCTCCAAGCCCACCCGTGAAGGTCATGTCAGAGGTCTGCCACCCTCTTCTCCCATTTTCTGAGCCTCTGACCCAGAGGGGTAGTGGGTATTTTTACCTTGAACCGTCACCTAGGAGAACTTTTCTGGGGTCAAGTCCAGAAAGTAGAAAAGGCTCTGGGCTCCCACCAAGCCTCTTTCTCCCTCATAACCTCCCACCCCCATCCCTCCTCATCCAGCTACCTGCTCAGGGATATAAAACCAGTCAATCTGTGGGAAAATCAGAGTCCAGACCCAGGCAGCCTTGACCTCTGCTTGATACGGCTCCCAGGGGGAGATCCAGGAACATGATAATCTGCTGGGCATGTTAACCCTCTCCGGGAATCAGGAAGGAGACTTCCCAGTGAGGTCTGGCAACTTTCCAGTGATGCCCAGAGAGGGTGCCTAATGTGAGAATCTGAATTCAGTTATTTCTCTGTCTGGAGCAGAGTTCTCATGCATATCTGATAGTGATGATCATGACAGATTTGCAAATATCCCCAAAAAATTGATCTCTGATTCTAGAATCACACAGTCCCTGGCCCTCTTGGGATCGAGATCCAGATTGTCCTGGTAGTGAGCCTGGGATGTGTCTGTGAGCAGAGGCGGCTGTGTTTGTAGAAAGGAAAGCAGATGGGTTGAAATTTGGAAAAAAACTTAATTCCCTACACTATAGGGTATGTGACTTTGACAAAGTTACACAGATTCCTTAGGCCTTAATTTTCACAACTGTAAAATGTCTGGATGCGGGAAAAGATTGGACTGACAGTAATTTCCAACATGCCAGACCACTCATGATATGTGATATAAATCCGGTCAGGGGTAGCAGACATTTTCTTAAAGCACCAGATAGTAAATATTTTAGGATTTGCAGGCCTAAAGGCAAAATCAAGTGCATTATGCACATATTATATAACCATTTAATATGTAACCATTTAAAAATGTAAAATCATTTTTATCTGTGAGCCATTCAAAAAAGGTGGTGGATTAGACTGTGCTTGTAGCTTGTGCCTAGACCCTCTGATCTAGGCAATGCGTGGATGACTAATTTTTATTTCAAAGCTTATGACTTTATTCTTATGTATATTAAAATGAATCCTGGCTTTCCATTTATAGTAGTGATATAAAGTTTTCCTTTTAAGTAAATGCAGTTATGTTAAACAATAAGGGAGGTGATTTTTTTTAATAAATTAAGTAAGTTATCACAGGGCAGGCAAATAACTAAAGTTTGGAAAACACTGAACTAGATGATTTATAAGTTCTTGACCATCCTAAAATTCCATGCACTTAATAACCCAAGACGTGGAATCTAGTCTTTGCTTTGCCACTTCCCAGCTGTGTGGTCTCGAGCTGCCCTGTCCTCTTTGCTGAAGGGGTAGAGCCAAGTATCTCATCAATATTATTGCAATAATAATAAGAGAATTGGGGTGAACAGGTTTTTCTAATTCACCAAGAATGAATTCTTTTTTTTTTTCCTCTGAATTGTGCGAATATGGAAAACAACAAAGGGAAACTTGAAAGAGGAAACTAGTGTGGTCAAGAATGTTTGCCCTTTCCTTTCTATCTCCTCTCCAACCTCAATCAGACATCTTTTTCCAAAACTTCCCACTCACTGCTGGCACAGCAACTAGGATCATTTCTTCTTAAATAGACCAACCTGAGTTGTCACTTAAACTCCCTCACCTGCCACCTGGGTGGTATGGGGTATGTCATCTGGAATCTCAGAGCTCTCATCCCTCCTCTAAAAGACAGAACGCCTACCAGACCCTGACTCAGAGTGGTTGTTCTGGGGACACCACGAATAATAAACTGCTCAGCCCAGGGCACTCAGTGAAGCAAGTGTGTTACAATGGTGACAAGTCCCCACTCTCTTATCCAAAACCCTGGGGTGGGACGTGCTGCAGAATTCAGAATTCTTCAAGTATCAGGAAGCCACTCAGGGTATATATTGCAGAGCACAGATTACTCCTCTCAAGGTATTGCCTGCTTGGACTGCTTAATGCATCAATATTTTCTGCAGTGTATCATATGAATATTAATCAGGTAGAACAAATGAAACTGTAACTATAGATATAAAACTGTATGGCATACTATAGTTATATATGTTTAATAAATGTATGGTTTAGTTTACATACATATATAGAAGTATAGATATATAGAAAAGTTTTATAACAATCAATTTGGGACTGATTTTACTGGGAGATAAGTTGGCACCAAACACATACAAATACACTTTCAGTTTCAGAGCTTTCAGATTTCAGAATTGTGGATTAGTGTTTGTGGGCATATTCACTTATAATAATTCTTTCCCTGTTTTCAGAAGTATATTTTTAGACATTATAAACCAGAGTTCAGGGGCCAGGTGAGAGAGAACAGGAAAAGTAAAGAACGAGGCATTATTGCACAATTAAAACCTTCATCCTCAAATGCCAGCTTTGCCACTTCCTGGGCATGTTACCTGGGCAATTATCTCAACCTCTCTGCCTCAGTTTTCCTCATCTATAAAATGGGGGTGTACACACAAACCTCACAGGATGTGACAAGAATTAAATAATGTCACCATGGAAGGCACTTAGAGGAGTGCCTGGCTCCTGGGAGGCTGCATTTTTGTGTTTGCTGACATAATTAAAAGCCAAGGGTAGGGACTTCCCTGGCAGCCCAGTGGTTAAGACGCTATGCTTCTACTACATGGGGCATGGGTTCAGTCCCCAGGTGGGGAACTAAGATTCCTCATGCCAGTGATACAGTCAAAAAACAAGTGTTGCCCTGCTGGGGTCTCCTGCAATGTAGCTTGCTGCCTCCTCACAGCCTCTTCTGCTATTATAGGGTGATGTTGGACTCAGTGACACACAGCACCTTCCTGCCCAACACGTCCTTCTGCGACCCCCTGATGTCGTGGACTGACCTGTTCAGCAATGAAGAGTATTACCCTGCCTTTGAGCATCAGACAGGTGCGTGTGACTGGAGAAGCCCATCTGAGCTGGGACAGGCTGGGGCAGGAGGTGGCGCTGGCCTCAGGTGGTGGCAAGGCCATGCTGGCCTGAAAAGGCCAGCTCTCACCAGCGTTCAGGACAGAGGGTTGCCAGAGTCTGGGGCAGGAGGACGAGCCACTTCTGCACAGAAGAAAGCCCTGGAATCCTCACTGCAACCTCTTCCCCGCTCTGTGGCCTTGGGAAACTCCACTAACCTCTCTGAGCCTTATTTTGCTAATGGGTAAAAAGGAGATAACACCAATCTCCTGGAGCAATTAATTTAAACAAAATAGTAGACACCCTTAGGCCAAAGCCTAGTAAGTACACTGTGATTGCTTGAGCATCCTGGCTTTAGCCAACATTTGATAAATACTTACTAGCCGTGCCCCAGACCCTGTGCCAAACACCCATTTCATCCTTACAGAAACCCTAAGATAAATTAGTAATTATTATTCCCATTTTATAGATGAAGAAACTGAGGCACAGGGAGGTTTCGTGACCCACCCAAGGTCTAACAGTTAACTAAGTCTCATGCACATTGACTTGAGCTCTGTGCCCTTAACTATCCTACATGGTCATCTTATATATGGTGTAATGCTGTGGTTATCAGTATTAATATTATAGCTATTCTCTGAACTTTTATTTCCTTATCACTAGAGCAGGGATGATGAGTTCTATAAGGATCAAGAGAGCCAAACTGTGAAATATACAACCTGGCAACCAAGGAAGTGCTCAGTAAACAGGAGTCCCCTCGTTGTCCCCCCAGGCCACCCTCCCCACACTTCCTCCTCTCCTAGTCTAGTTCTCTCCACCTAAGAAGGAAGCACAGGGCCTTGTGCAGGCCATACGCCAAAGCGAGGCCAGCTGAGCTTTGCCCCAGAAACCCGCCAAGGGCTGCTGTCCCCAGGTGCCGCGTGACTGCACATCACGGCAAGCCTGGCCGACTTCAGCACAGCAGGTCCACGCCCCATGGTGTGGGTGACCCAAGCGCCGGTTCAGCCCTCAGGCCTCACCACCTGGCCTTGACTCTGTGTGTTCCGGCCCAGCGGGACTCACACTCGGGGTCAGAAACAGGTGGTGTCCAGGAGAGGGTGAGTCTCCGAGGTCACTGTGAAATGCCCCCCTCAAGGAGTGCCTGCCTCCAGGCCAGACACCAGCACTGCATAGACAGACCTGAGGCACATGCTTGCATAGACCAATCCCACACCCTCCCCTAACCCTACACGTGACACACATGTGCCTGTGACATGGTTCACTCTCACCAGGGTCCAGATCATTGCATGGGGACCTGACTCATCCAGCTGCACAGGACAGTTCTTCAAACCTAAAGAGCGCCTCGTTCCCAAAATGACAATGAGAAATGTACTCAATCTCTCCCTCCCCTTCCACCTTTTGTTCGGTCAAGAGGCTAAATCTGAAGGAGGAAAACAGAGATTTCCAAGTCCTCGTCTCTTCCCTGAGTGTCCCATAACGGTGGAGCCCAGCCCCACCCACATATAACCCAGACCTGCCATCCTGGGAGCCCCCTCTTCCTGCCTCTTCTACTAGGTGGTGTCAGAGTGGGATGGGAGAGGGTAGCCTCAGGTGCCTACCCCATGCAGTGTTTCAGGAGCTTCTGTAGTTGTCAAGAGCTCAGACTTTGGAGCCAGGCGTGGCCAAGAGTGGGCCAGCTTCCTGCCATTACCAAGGGAGGGGCCAGGTTTGGGGCTTGCCCTCTCGCACTCTGGATTTCAGGAACTGAGTGTTTCTGAGCTTATAAAGGTCAAGTTTGGGTGTGAAACAGTCCCAAGTGAGGACCAGGCTCCCTGGGTCCCACTGGTGGGAGGAATGCCCTGCAGGGCCTTCTGTCATTTTGTCTCCCAGGAGGTGACACATGGGTCTGAGTGTCTACAAAAACCTTCTGAGAGGGATGTATCAGGAGATAGCCAAGTTCTTCTCCAGACACTGCTCTGCCAACTTGCCACCTTAGTAGCCATCTCTTCTGAAGTCCTTGCCCACCTCCTAGGAAATTCCAGCTTGAAGTCAGGGTTTGGGTCCAAGGTGACGGGGCTGGTGCTGGCATTGACCAGCCCTGTGACCTTGGCCAGGTTTTCCTAACATCTCTGAGATATGTTTTCCTTGGCTAAAACAGCATCTGCCTCCCTGTGTTGGGAGGATTGACTGAGATTCCGCATATAATGTGCTTAGCAAAGTGCTGGGCACTTGGTAGGTCGTCACTGCAGCCAAGACACCACATGGAAAAACAGCTTTCTCTCTCCTTGCCTCACTTTTCATATTGAACAAAAGCAACACAGGTCTCTATCTCAACCTATCCAGTTCAGAATTGTTGGCAGCTTAGACACTTTGAGACAAAAAAGGAGAGAAGGGGAGACAGAAATGGTATGCCTGCTGGATAAATGATATCTACGAACAAAAGGGGCAGGGAGGAATAAGCAACATGGTCAGGAGAACCAGCTGTTTACTGCCTCTTAATGGCTCTAGCAGAGGCAGCCAAACCTTCACCCTCCTGTGTTAAGAGCTCAGGACCTGGCCTCTCTTAAAACCAGCACTTAGAGGCTGCCCTGCAGGCTGGTGAGTGGATGGTCGCAGATTGCAAAATGCTCTAGAATGCCATGAGTTCACCCTGAACTTCCCTTCAGCTCTTTTAAAATGAATTACAGATACTGGAACATTTTATCCAAGGTGGATAGTGGGGAGCTGTGTATATTTCACTGGCAGGTAATGTTTTTAAAAGATGATTTCTCCAATCGAGTTCCAGTAGCCAAGCATCTGACAAGTCATGGAATATCGTGACTCACCCCTACTTTCTGGAACTCTATCCTGACCCTCCACAAACCCACACCTCCCTCCCCTGATGGCCAAGATGGTTGGCTTTGGGATCTTGCTTATACTTCGCAGCAGAGAGTTTTCTAGGTTGGGGCAGCTCTAGGGGTTCTTGGGAGGTCCCTTGAGGACCTGGAGTGACAGCTAAGATGGACAAGCTTTAGACCCCCCTTTCCACCCCGACCCTCACTTTGATTCCAAAGACAGTGCAGCGTAGTGGTTACCAAGGCTTGGCTGCAGGAGCTGGGTTACACCTAAATGACCTCCTCCTTGGGCTTCCCTTGTGGCTCAGTGGTAAAGAATCTACCTGCAATATGGGAGACCTGGGTTTTATCTCTGGGATGGGAAGATCCCCTGGAGAAGGGAACAGCTACCCACTCCATTATTCTGGCCTGGGGAATTCCATGAACTGTATAGTCCATGGGGTCGCAAAGAGCCAGACACAACTGAGTGATTTCACTTGTACTTTTTACCTTGCTCGGCCACGTACTTGTTGTGTAACCTCCAGAAGGGCTTTCACCAGTCTCTGCCTTTCCTTCTTCATTTACTTTGTAAAATAGGCTACATGACCTAGGACCTCGAGTTGAGGATGGGATGAGAAAACTCAAGAGTGTAGCAGAGTAACTGGCACGTACTAAGTGCTCAACAAATACGTTAGCTATCGGAGAATTTACGGCTTCCCTGGTGACTCAGCAGTGAAGAATCCACCTGCAGTGCAGGAGGTGCAGCAGACTCGGGTTCAGTCCCTGTGTTGGAAGATCCTCTGGACGAGGGCATGGAGACCCACTCCAGTATTCTTGCCCTGGGAAATCCCATAGACAGAGGAGCCTGGCGGGCTACAGTCCACGAGGCTGCAAGCAGTCAGGTCCGACTGAAGTGATGAGCACAAGCACAAGATTTTATCTGACGGAAAAAAAAATTGTTTTTAAGGTACAAAATGCTGATCTTGGGTATTAACATCCAGATACTCAGAGAGAGAGGTATCTGGGTTCCAGGGCGGCTTTTCTTAAGATTCTTATTCCAGGGAGAGATATTTGAGATCAGATACAAAGAGAGTCTCAGAATTTCTAAATCAAAACCAAATAATGAAATATAAAATCATCAGAAAGCCTAAGGTGAGCCCCGTGGCGCTGGTCACACCCCAGCACACTCCCAAGGACAGACCTCACTGCTGGCCACCTCCAGCCTCTCCCGCACACATCTGAGCCTTTGGGCAGCTGTGGCCTGGGACAGCTTAGTGCCTGGTGCTCTCTGTCCTTTCTAACCACACACTCATAGCCTCGACTTTTGGATGATACCCAGCCAGCCTTCTCACTCTTCCCCCATCTAGTTTCTTACACTGCTCCAGGCTCTTTTTTTTTTTTCCATCTCATGGTCTAAATCACTCCACAGGCTTAGAAGGAAAGTGAAGAAAGACTATTGGATGGAGCTAGACCAACTCTGGAGGGAAACCTGGAAGCCATATATCATTTCAGGTCCCTCCTCGTAAAGTTCTTCCTTTCAGTGACAAACCACAGCTGATGGTGCCCCGTGCTATCTAGTGCATTCACTGGCCCTCTTCAGTACTGCTCCAGGCAAAAGACTTTCCCAGTTTCCGATGCTAATAAATCGTGCTAATTACAATCCAGGCTGGCTAACTCAGGTCTCCTCTGACGCAGACTGTCTACCTCCCTCTCACTGGGTCCTTGGGTTCCTTTGTTCTGTGTGTCCCTCAGTTAGATTGAGGCCCTGGTGGAGACAGCGTCATTTCCCTGAGAACAAATGTCGTCCCCAAATAATAACTAATTACAAGTGACACAGGGAACTGTTGATCTGAATTGTCATCCAGATCACTGGGCTAAGTTTCTCTCAGCCCATGCATCATTTCTCTTCCATTTCACAGCAAGCTTCCTAAAAGATAGACACTATTATTATTCCTGTTTTACAGATGAATGAAGCTGAGGTCCAGAAAGGTTAGAAAACTTTACTAGGATTGCACAGCTAACAAGTGGAGGAAACGCAATTAACACAGTGGTATGGAGTGACCCCAATATTAACAAGCACATGTTGCTATTTAACATTAATGGTATTTAATGAGCACTTACTCTCTGCCTGTTCTGTTCCAAGCACTTTGCATGCATTGATTCACTTACTCTTTGTAACAGCATGGAGAAGTAGATCCTATTATTCCCGTTTTGCTAACGAGTTCTAGGAGGCAGGCCCCCTAAGTGTGAGATCACACACACTTTCAGCTTTAAGGGAGAATTCAAATAACAAGCTCCAGAACAGTAATTTTTCAAGGAGCCTTGTGGTGTTAAGGAGAGGAAGCCATCTAGTACCTTCCCCTTAACTCCCAGAGAGCAGCACTGCTTTTTTCCAGATAAACTTCAATTTGAAGAAAATACTATTCAGCTAAAAATAAAAATTCTGCCTCTACTAACCCCAAATTCCCAGTCCATCCCTCTCCTTCCCCAAACTATTACATTTAGAATGGATAAACAACAAGATGGTACTGTATGCACAAGGAACTATGTCCAATCTCCTGGGATAAACCAAGATGGAAAAGAATATGTTTAAAAGAATGTGTATATATGCAAAACGGAGTCACTTTGGGCTTCCCTGGTGGCTGATGGTAAAGAATCTGCCTGCAATGAGGGAGACCTGGGTTGGATCCCTGGGTCAGGAAGATCCCCTGGAGAAGGGAATGGCAACCCACTCCAGTATTCTTGCCTGGAGAATTCCATGAACAGAGGTTATAAACCACAGGATCAGGAAGAGTCGGACACAATGAGCAACTAACACTCACTTTCATAGATTAGCACAGCATTGTAAATCAACTATACTTCAATAAAAATAAATAAACTCTTAGCATGCCCACTCTAAACAACAGTCTGGAAGGAGACAACTGTCCAGAAGCTTGTCAAGTTCCCCCTCAAAAGTGACCACCAGAAGGGAGCCAGCCTGTGGAAGATTTTTAACTGCCCCTTGGAGTGATTTTTAAAAATTAAATAAGTCAGCACTTAAAAGTTGTAAGATTTCACATAACAATCTGGGCCTGGCAACACAGGGCCTACCTTTCTGCCTGGCAACACAGGGCCTACCTTCCTGCCTGGCAACAGCCGACTAGCAGACCTGGGCCACAACTGTCCACTTGGCGTGAACTTGCCCATTCTCACTGTCCCCATTGGCGGCCACTTTCGGGCATGGGCATCACCTGCTGACCCTGTGAGCATCTGAGTGCACTAGCCCAGCTCTAAAAGCTTAAGCCCTCCCTCTGAATTTGAATGCATCCCAGGTTATAGCATCGTCTCTGAGAATGTCACCCCAGAATTGCTGAAAACTCCCTTTAACCCCATAAGTCTTCTTCCCAGTGCAGCTACCCTTTAAACAAGTATCCTGACCTAGTTCCAACTTCAAAGGAGCTGGCCAAACCTGCTGTGTAATCATGGCCTGGGGACCTTTGGATCAAGTCTACCAGACATGGGATGTCATCTGTCCCCAACTGGTAAACATAGGCAGAAGTGCCTCATGGCACAGTTTCTCTATAAAGTCTGGATTATTTTGTGAATGGTAGACATGTTGAGGAAAACGCTTTACATTTCCAGATAGTACAACCTGTTGAAGATAATATATTCTCTGGGTGAATTACCCTTTTATTTTCTCTGAGTTCATTTCTTCCAAGCAGTAAAATGGTCTTCGTGTCATTCACACAGTACTATCATCAGCCTGTCTATCCTTCCTCTGATTTTTCAAACCTAGGTTATATATGTATATTATATATATAAATATATATGTGAAACATAAAACATATAAATATACATACATACACTGTACCATATAAGTATTTGTATAAACTATGTACATATATTTTAATTATATGTTTATATATGTGCATGCATGCTCAGTCACTCAGTTGTGTCTGACTCTTTGAGCCTCCATGGATTGTAGCCCACCAGGCTCCTCTGTCCATGGAATTTTCCAGGCAAGAATACTGGAGGGAGTTGCCATTTCCTACTCCAGGGGATCTTCCCCACCCAGGGATCGAATCCGCATCTCTTGCTTCTCCTGCATTGACAGGCAGATTCTTGACCACGGCACCACGTGGGAAGCCCTTTCTATGTATATACCTTCATCCCAATTGTTTAGCCTGAGTGTCCAGTTTGGTCCCTGTCAACCAAGAAGAGGCAGGCAAATATGATGCAAACTTCCCACCTGCAAAGATGGAAGAGTTAGTGGGGGCCTAACTCCCTTACTGCTTGCCTGGAGAATCCCAGGGACAGGGGAGCCTGGTGGGCTGTGGTCTGTGGGGTCACACAGAGTCGAACACGACTGAAGTGACTTAGCGGCAGCAGCAACTCCCTTACTGACCAGCCACACAGCCTTAGTAGAGTCACGTAAGCTCTAGGCCTTCAGTTTCCTCCCTGTGGAGTGATGATAATAGCTATCGGGCCCCCGGCTGGCCATTTCACTCCCCAAGCACCCACAGGGGGCTAGGCCAGCTCCCGGCCCACCCGACTCAGGTTGAACACAGCAGAGCTGGGCCCGCCCAGCTGGGGGAAATGGGAGGGAGGTGACAGGAGGAACCCCGAGTCGGGGTGAGGAGCACTGGCCTCCCTCAGAGGGGCAGTGAGCTGTGCTCTTGAGGATGAGCAGGAATTAGAAGACAGGTTGATGCCATCCTAAGCGACCAGAAGTGCCTGTGAAAAGACCTGGGGCCGGAGGCAATGCTGGGGGCGCAGGCTGCGGGGGATGGCTGAGTGAGGAGGAGGAAGCAGGCCTTCCCCACCACTGTGAGGACAGGTTGGCGCAAACACCCCACAACCAAACGTCTCCCCACCATGTTGGCTCTTCGCCCCACAGGGCCGAGAACAGCCGCTGCTCTCTCCACTCTGGGGGCCGTGGGAGGCACTCAGCCTTGAGGAGAGCCGCCATGCTGGCCGCGGCCTGGCCTCCCTCGGGGCGGGAGCGCACACAAAGCCTGCTCTGTGGGGAGCTGGGGGCAGACGGGGCCCAGGGGAGGGAGACGGAGCCAGCGATACCTTCCGAGGGTCCATGACACTTCTCCGAACCTCTCAGGCCTCGCTGGCCTCCAGAAACAACACGCCATGGCCGTCTCCCAGGGCCAAAGAAAATAACACAGCGGTGGAGGTGAGGAGCGGGGAGGGACCTGGAGGCTTGGCGAACACTCTCCATGGAAAGAAAGAAAGTGTGTCCTCCAGGGGCAGCACCCAGATAGGTACCCCCCCAGCGGGGTTCAGCTCAGGACTGGGGCGGAAGAATTGCAAGGTTCATAAAAGTCTCTCATGGGAATACCAGGGAGGTGCAGGCCCCGGGTTTACTCCAGCCAGAACTCAGCACGTGGAAATACAGCCCAGATGGGAAAAGGCTGCCAGATTTTCCGAGGAGATCCTGGAGCCCCACCCCAAGACTGACAGGGGTCCCTCCTCATCCAGCAACGTCAGCCTCTGCCAGGCTGGCCAGATATCAACTGATTAAAAACTTAACCTAAGATCTGGGATCACCGCTGCTCTCTCCACTCTGGGGGCCGTGGGAGGCACTCAGCCTTGAGGAGAGCCGCCATGCTGGCCGCGGCCTGGCCTCCCTCGGGGCGGGAGCGCACACAAAGCCTGCTCTGTGGGGAGCTGGGGGCAGACGGGGCCCAGGGGAGGGAGACGGAGCCAGCGATACCTTCCGAGGGTCCATGACACTTCTCCGAACCTCTCAGGCCTCGCTGGCCTCCAGAAACAACACGCCATGGCCGTCTCCCAGGGCCAAAGAAAATAACACAGCGGTGGAGGTGAGGAGCGGGGAGGGACCTGGAGGCTTGGCGAACACTCTCCATGGAAAGAAAGAAAGTGTGTCCTCCAGGGGCAGCACCCAGATAGGTACCCCCCCAGCGGGGTTCAGCTCAGGACTGGGGCGGAAGAATTGCAAGGTTCATAAAAGTCTCTCATGGGAATACCAGGGAGGTGCAGGCCCCGGGTTTACTCCAGCCAGAACTCAGCACGTGGAAATACAGCCCAGATGGGAAAAGGCTGCCAGATTTTCCGAGGAGATCCTGGAGCCCCACCCCAAGACTGACAGGGGTCCCTCCTCATCCAGCAACGTCAGCCTCTGCCAGGCTGGCCAGATATCAACTGATTAAAAACTTAACCTAAGATCTGGGATCCTTTGCTGTAGTGCTTACACCCAGACAAATATCTCGAACATAAAATACAAAAAAAGAAAAAAAAACTATTAAGAGACTAAAAATAACTGCAAATTTGGGGCAAATGGCTGAAAGTGAAAGTTGTTCAATCCTGTCTGACTTTGTGACCCCATGGGCTGCAGCCCAAGCCCACCAGGCTCCTCTGTCCGTGGGATTTTTTAGGCAAGAAAATGAGTGGTAGCCATTCCCTTCTCCAGGGGATCTTCCCGACCTAGGGATCAAAGCTGTGTCTCCTGCATCGCAGGCAGATGCTTTATGCCTGAGCCACCAGGGAAGCCCTAAATGATGAACAATAAAATACAAAAAGCCCTAAAATGCAAAAAGGCCAAAACCCAACCACCACTTCTGAGGCACCAGAGCAGAAGCAGAGGACCACGCATGATCCCTGGGCTCAGGGCCTCCAAGGGGGTGGGCAGACCACCTAAACCACCCCTCCCGCCTGGCCCACCAATTCGCCCCCTCCCTCACCCTTCTTGAGAGACCAGGCTGACCCTCCAGCATCTAGCAGGGACACCTGTTTCTTGTTCTCATTCCCTCATGTCGCAGCATAAGTCATAAGAAAGCCTTGCCTGAAATCCTGGTCTGGTCTCTTATCAATTTCTATTGATTAAAGAGTCCAAGGACCCGAGTCTATAACAAACCTAGTGTTCAAGTTTGATCTCAATCCACTTCATAGTAGGAAAAGAGATTTCTGGAAGGGCTCTGAGTTAGAAGGAGTCTCAGTTTCTTCCTATTACCCATGTGGGAGGATTTGAGGAAGCAAAGCTGGTGTAGGTCAGGGCACATGGTAGCCTGACCAACACAATGGGTGCTTAGGGGCAGAGAAGCCATCTCCTGCTAGATATTAGAATTGCCACAGTTCATTTGGGGATAGTGGCAACAAATTCAGCATTTAAAGAGAGAATCATAGCAGCCTCGCTGCCATTTACTGTGGGGTCTAACTCATGAGAGACACTCTGTCATCCACACAGCCTGAGCCAGTCGCCTCTGCCTGGCTCTGCCTGCTGCTTTCTCCTCAGCCCTCTCCTTCTCTCTGGCTCTCCACTGGCATCCAATATTCCTTCCATATTTCATCTCTTCTCTGTACTGACCTCTGAACACTACTAGCATGAGAGCATAGGAAGAGCACTGGCTTTCGAGTTCAGACTGGAGTTCATATCCCAACTCTGCCTACCACTGGCTGTGGGACCTTCAGCAGGTCCTCTGTGAACCTCGGATTCCTCCTGGGGGACAGGAACCAAACCTCCTATTCATCATGAATTCTTAGCTCACAATTTGTGTTTCACACATAGTAGGTGTTCAGTGATAATCTTTGTTGTTGTTAAGTCACTAAGACATGTCCATTTCTTGGCAACCCCATGGACTGCAGCATGCCAGGCTTCCCTGTCCTTCACTGTCTCCTGGAGTTAACTCAAACTCTTGTCCATTGAGTCAATGATGCCATCCAACCAGCTCATTCTCTGTCACCTGCCTTCTGTTCCTGCCCTCACTCTTTCCCAGCATCAGGGTCTTTTCCAGTGAGTCAGCTATTCACATCAGGTAACCAAAATATTAGAGTTTCAGCTTCAGCATCAGTCCTTCCAATGAATATTCAGGGTTGATTTCCTTTAGGATTAACCGGTTTGATCTCCTTGCTGTTCAAGGGACTCTCAAGAGTCTTCTCCAGCACCACAGTTCAAAAATATCAATTCTTTGGTACTCAGCCTTCTTTATGGTCCAACTCTCACATCTGTACATGACTACTGGATAACTACCATCGCTTTGACTATATGGACCTTTGTCAGCAAAGGTGCTTAATGATAATAATAGCACTAAAAATCTTCTAGACTGTTTTCTAAGTGCTTTTATATATATTAACTCATTTAATCCACAGAACAACCCTATGATGTAGGGGCTATCATTATCCCCATTTTACTGATGAGAAAATTGAAGCTTTTTGAATGAATGAACAAATGAATGTGTGTAACTGTGGTAACTGCAAGATTTGTCAAAGTGCCTGACCAAGGACCTGGTCCCTCACCTCTTCCACACCCGATCTATCAACCTTTTAGTTTCTCCTGGCATTGGGACAGTCTGTTGAGCACCCGTCTCTGCCCCTGGGTCAGCACAATAACCTCTCAGCCTCTTGGACAGGATGATGCCCACCTCTGGGGGCATAGGGAGCTTCAATGAAGGAGAGAAGGGTATCTGGCCTTGGGATAGAAATTCCTCAAAACACCACCAAAACACAAGAACGGCAATATAACCAACACTTCCACCTCCCCCATCCTGTAGAGAAGCCTGCTCTGGTTATCCATGGTTGCCAAACACTTGGGCAACATCTCAGCTACCCAAGATAGCCAAAGACAACACACAAACCAGTAGCTAGTGTGGGGCAGCTGTCCATAAAAGCAGAGGGAATAAAATCAGCTTCAAATGGTGCCTGGCACACCACAGGTACTTAATAAATATGAATCGATAATCTTCTATGTGCCATGTAGTCTATATACATTAACCACAAACTCCAGAACAGCCCTGTGAGTGGAGCATATTATCCCCATTTTGCAAATAAGGAAACTGAGGTTTAAATATCTGTGGACCTTGCTCAAGTAGAAAGCCATGGAACCAGGATTAAAACCCAGGCTTGTCAGGCTCTAAAGTCTGTACTTTTGATGTCATGTTGTCTGAAACCAAATACTTGAAAGGCCTTTTTCTTTCTTCTTCCATAGTGACCCCCCTTCAAGGTACTCCCAAGCCATAATCAGGTTTCTCACCCCTCTCATTCCCTCTTCTGCCAATAAGTCTACACACAGGATGCCTCTGGTTTTCACTGCAGGATAGAAGGTTACTAGGGTCCCAGAAAAACACCCCAGGACTGGAGGCCCCATTGACTCACTGGACAGAGGATAAGGATGTTAACAAAACCAGAGCCTCCTTCAGGGGGCTTCTAATCCTCTCCCAGCTGTCATCCCTCACTTGTCTCTTCCTGGTGCAGCTTGCGACTCCTACTGGACGTCCGTCCACCCCGAGTACTGGACGAAGCGCCACGTCTGGGAATGGCTCCAGTTCTGCTGCGATCAGTACAAGCTGGACGCCAACTGCATCTCTTTCTGCCATTTCAACATCAGCGGCCTGCAGCTGTGCGGCATGACACAGGAGGAGTTCATGGAGGCAGCCGGTGTTTGCGGGGAGTATCTGTACTTTATCCTCCAGAGCATCCGTTCACAAGGTCAGTGTCCAGAGCGCAGGGCCTCAAGGACAGGGGCTCGGGATTGAGACCAAATGACTCTGAGGTCCTGCCCCACCATAGGACTCACATGGTGATATTTTATTAACTGCAACTTTAACCCAGATCCTCTACTAACCAGAGTTTTCCATACCTAGAAGTTCTAGCACACTAGAATCAGAGACTGGAGGTAAAGCAGAGTGAGTACCAAGAAAGTAAGTTGAGTCCATTTAAAAAAAAAGAAAGAAAGAAAAATAAAACTGAAACATCTTCAGGGATTGCCCAGGAACCAGGCTGATACAAAATATTATGTTCATAAAGATTGGTAGCCATGAAAAGTGGACAGAAAGAGACTTTGGCTTGACCTTTCATTAAACAGCAGAAGAAAATTAACTGGACTCTTTACCTTCCCTGTTTCCAGGGAGGCTCAACTAATTGCAATTTCCTTTCATCACATTCCTAATGGTCAAGTATCAATTGGCCACAAGGTGGCGACAGTATCTTTATTTAACAGATAACATGCCCTGAAAGGGGGTCTTCCCTGCTAGCTCAGTTGATAAAGAATCTGCCTGCAATGAGGGAGACCCTGGCTTGATCCCTGGGTTGGGAAGCTCCCCTGGAGAAGGGAAAGGCTACCCACTTCAGTATCCTGGCCTGGAGAATTCCATGGACATGAGATCACAATGAATCGGACATGACTGAGCGACTTTCACTTCGTGCCGTGAAAACGGCTTCCCAAGTGATGCTAGTGATGAAGACTCTTGCCTATACAGGAGACATAAGAGATGGGAGTTGAGTCCTTGAGTTGGGAAGATCCCCTGGAGGAGGGCATGGCAACCCACTCCAGTACTCTTGTCTGGAAAATCCCATGGAGAGAGGAGCCTGGTGGGCTACAGTCCATGGGGCTGCACAGAGTCAGACACGACTGAAGAGACTTAGCGTGCACACACATGCCCTGAAAGAGTAGAATGTATATAGACAGGTTTTTTAAATCTGGAAAGGCTTTTTGAGAACATATAATTCTGTTTTCCCTTATCACAGACAAAGGGACTGAGGACCCAAGTGGTTAAGTAACTTCTCCAGGGTCACACAGAAAACAAGGCTGATTCGTGGAAAGTCAGTACAAAGCAAGAGCTGCGGATCAGAAAGACCTTTGTTCCTATCCTGGCTAATACATCAGAGCCACAGGACCTCTGGCACATGGTTAAACCTCTGTGAATCTCCATTGTCTCACCTCTAGGGTGGGGTAATGATACACACATCCTCAGCCTTCTTGACAGGATTCAGTGAAACATTACCTGGCATAAGCAGATAAGGAGGGAAATACAGTGAATGACACCTGCTTTTGTCATAATGAATATAACCAAGAAGAAAAAATAATTTAATAAATAAAGGAAAGATATTTCAGCTCAATTTAAGGAGACATTTCTAAAAGCACCTTCTTTTGTTTCACATAAGGTCAAGTCCCTTCACTGTTTACCTAAAACTATAACAACATTGTTAATTGGTTATACTCCAATACAAAATGTTTTTGATGTTTAAAAAAAATCAAATTAAAAAAAAAATAAAAAGGCTGTTTCAAAGTTATCATAGATAGGAGACTCCCCATCACTGGAGGTAATCAAGCAACCTAATGGTTCCTTGCTTGATGGAGGTGCTATGACAGGGATTCCTATTTGGGGGGAAACCCAAAGAGGACCTTCCAGCTCTGAGATTCTTTGCCCCCACCTTGATCTCCCCCATCATGAGTGCCTAAGGGCACAAAAGCCCAGGATGGGGGCCCTCAGGCACTGCTTGGCTTCTGCCTTAGGAACCATGGCTTTGTGAGGGCAAGGAAGGGACAAACAGACCTGCTGTCCCTTGATTTCCAGTCCGTACTTGACTATTGCCAGTGACAGTGACCTACCAGGGTCAGTGTTCTGCAGAGAATGGGCCTTCCAGGAAACAAGGCAAGTCTGAGCAAATCACAGAGGCTCAGGGAAGAGGCAGGCTCCATCTGGAACCCTTCCAAGGGAACAGCCTTGCACAAGAATGCCAGGACCACAGAGAAGAGTAGCCCATCTAGGAGAAGAAGCAGCTTGGCACTGCCAGCCTCAGTCAAAGGTCAAGTCAGTCATGTTTGTCTTCAGGCCCCTGCAGGTCCTGTGTTGGGATCTCCCCTTGGGGCCCTTCTGTTCCAAGCAATTGTTACATCAAAACGTACCTGTCCCTGGTCCCATCACCTCAAGGTCTGTGCAAAATGGATAAGTGAAAAACCAGCTGGTTTTTAGACAGGCCACAAGTTGCCTCTTCTTATTCTAAAGGATCCTAGGAGCCACAAAGCCACCCCCAGTGATGGTCTTTCAGGCAGTCTGCAGGCCAGGGCGGTTATCGTGTTGAGCAGTGAGATTACTCCATCAGCCTGCTCAGTTCTCAGATCTCTATTTAATGTTCCTTGGGTGGGAATGTGTAAAGTGTATTGAAATGCAGGTATTGTGACCAAAGTTTCCAGGGTCCCAATCTGCCCAGGACATAGTGTCTTCACCTGTTATCCTGTTTTTTACCCTCAAAAGAGTCCTTGTTTGGACTATAAGTTATATGTTAAACTGGTTATTACCTAGGTTAGGCCTTGCATGTGTACATGTGTGCTAAGTCACTGCAGTCGTGTCTAACTCTGTGAAACCCTGTAGACTGTAGCCTGCCAGGTTCCTCTGTCCATGGGATTCTCCAGGCAAGATTATAGGAGTGGGTTGCATGGTCTCCACAGGGCATCTTCCCGACCCAGGTTTCAAACTCACATCTCATGTCTCTGGCATTGGCAGGCGAGCTCCTTACCTCTAGCACCATCTGAGAAGGCCGGTTTAGGCCTTATATGACCCCATATAGATTAGGGCTCTGACAGAAAAGGACATGGACCAAATTTTGGCAGGGAGAGGAGTCAAAGGGGGTCTCTATGCCCAGTGTGTGGTCTGGCTCCACAGGCACTGCAGTGGGATTTAAGGGCCCAGAATCAGAGGGACCCTGGTCCCTGAGCGCTGGGTCGGCGGGAAGGGAGGAGGAAGGAGGCGGCTCTCCAGCGCAGGAGAGGAAGATCCTCCGGCAACCCCGCCTGTTCTTGGGAAGAAGGAACAGTGTGTGGTTAACCAGAACCAGTCATTCCGAGAACCAGCCACCCTAGGAGTCAGCAGTCACAGTTCTGCCCTGTCCCGTCTTCTCAGTAAACGGAAATTGGGCCTCACGTTGAAAGCCACGTTAAAAAATGGATGTCCTCCGGCCTGTGGTACTGTGTGAAAACGTGATCTGAAAGTCCTCATCCAGCCCCAACAAACCCCTCACCTTCAGAGGACAACAGCAGTCTCCAGGCCCCTTTTTGAATCCTCACATCGGGTTTCTTAAGGCCTCCTGTGTCCATTCTTGTGTCCATTGTAGACCAGCATGTCACAAGTGTTCAAATCCCTGCGGGATCAGAGGTCACATCCCAGATCATAGACAGCACCAACAGGGTGGTCAGGGTGGTTTTGTTACATGTTGCAGGCAAGGAACACAAGCCTGGAGGCTGGGTGACTGGCCAGTCTGCACAAGGGTCAATGACTCAAACCAGTGCAGAGCTCAGGCCTCCTGACCCCAAGCCAGGACTCACTCCCAATAGCCACTCAAAAAATTCTAGAAGCTGCTGGGAGGCCTGGCCCAGGGCTCTCCTGGGGTGACCTTTAAAAACAAAGAGATTGGGGGATTTCCTGGTGGTACAGTGGTTAGGAATTGGCGCTTTCACTGCTGGGGCCCTGGTTTGATCCCTGGTTGGTGAACTAAGAGTATAAGCTGTGCAGCGGCCAAAAAAGCACCAAGGAGGTTGTATCTCTCAGGAATGGCTTTGGGGTGGCCCTATAAGGGCCAGGTGGTCTCCAAGTTTCCTTGTGAAATAAAACTACCCCGCAGAGGATAAAATCACTCCCCTTTCTGCAGCACCTCCCCTTCTGGCCTGGCCACAGAAACCAGGGTTGTATGCCATGGTTAATGGATTTCTTTTTCTTTCCCAGGTTACTCCTTTTTTAATGATCCTGATGAGACCAAGGCGACCCTCAAAGACTGTAAGTAACCAAGTTCACGCTGCTGTGCCAAGGCTGCTGAAGTGCACATGGGCTTGATGGTTCTTGTAGGACTTCACTCAAAGGCTGACAACCTGAAACAGTGGGAGCCTAAGAGAAGATGGCAGGAGCAACGTGGTGACAGAGCATGGGGCTTGGGTCTGTGGCTTCTTTATCCTCCCCTAGACTCAATTTCTTTGTCTATAAAATGGTCAGACCCTCGCTGGGTCATGATGAGTTCAAGTAACTGTGCAAATAAACTGCCTAACCTATGCCAGCAGCCTAGTTGCTCCAAATACTGGTTCCCATTAGCAGTGAAAAATCATAATTACAAATTACCAACCGTTAGAGGCCTTGTGGTTGATAATGTCTAAAAATCAGAGCTCATTAAGCAGATCACATTTATAATTATAAAGCAATGGAGGATCTCAAATGGCCTTGTTGACTGAAAATGAACCCTCATGGTTTGACGTCTGCAGATGGAGAAGGTTGAGGAAAGGGAACTTTGGAGCTTTCATTTTTTAAAGCTGATGATGATGCTTGCTCTTGGTTACTGAGACCCTCTCAAAGGTCCTGGCCTGGGGGCCTGACCAACCAGGACAAAGTGGCATCCATCTGGGGGCTTCAAGCAATGTTCCCGTCCTCTTCAGTAACTGTAAGATTGGATTAATAGCGATGGTGGCCGTTTGTGAAACCCTTACTACGTGCCCAGCACGCTGCCAGGCCAGATATTCTACGTACATTGTTATTTCAGTTCGGTTCAGTCTCAGTCATGTCTGACTCTTTGCAACGCCATGGACTGCAGCACACCAGGCTTCCCTGTCCATCACCAACTCCCAGAGCTTGCTCAAACTCATGTCCATCAAGTCGGTGATGCCATCCAACCATCTCATCCTCTGTCATCCCCTTCTCCTCCTCCCGCCTTTGATCTTTCCCAATATCAGGGTCTTTTCCAGTGAGTTAGTTCTCCCCATCAGGTGGCCAAAGTACTGGAACTTCAGCTTCAGCACCAGTCCTTCCAATAAATATTCAGGACTGATTTCCTTTAGGATTGACTGGTTGGATCTCCTTGCAGTCCAAGGGACTCTCAAGAGTCTTCACCAACACCACAATTCTCATATATAACCTCACTATTTATTTTTATTTTTTAATTTTTGTTGGAGACAGTAGCTTTACAGTGCTATATTAGTTTCTACTGTGCCACAAAGCAAATCCTCTGTATGTAAACATAGATGCCCTCTTTTATTTTGGATTTCCTTCCCATTTAGGTCACCACAGAGCACTGAGTAGGGTTCCTTGAGCTATACAATACCTTCTCATTAGTTATTTATTTTAGTATCAATAGTGTGTATATGTCCATCCCAATCTCCCAGTTCATCCCATCTCCCACTTTCCTCCTTTGGTGTCCATCTTTTTGATCTCTACATCTGTGTCTCTATTTCTGTTTTGCAAATGAGATCATCTATACAATATTAGTTTCTACTGTGCCACAAAGCAAATCCTCTGTATGTAAACATAGATGCCCTCTTTTATTTTGGATTTCCTTCCCATTTAGGTCACCACAGAGCACTGAGTAGGGTTCCTTGAGCTATACAATACCTTCTCATTAGTTATTTATTTTAGTATCAATAGTGTGTATATGTCCATCCCAATCTCCCAGTTCATCCCATCTCCCACTTTCCTCCTTTGGTGTCCATCTTTTTGATCTCTACATCTGTGTCTCTATTTCTGTTTTGCAAATGAGATCATCTATACTAGTTTCCTAGATTCTACATGTATGTGTTAATATATGATATTTGTTTTCCTCTTTCTGACTTATTTCACTCTGTATGATGGTCTCTTGGTCCATCCACGTCTCTACCAATGAATAACTGCACTAGATAGTAGCATTATCCCCATTTGCTACTATGGAAACTGGCGGTGCTGGAGCTCACAAGTCACACAAGTCATTGCAGATCTGAGATTCCAACTCATCTCCTCAAGGTCTATGCTCTCATACGCTGCGCTCTGCACCACATGCCCACAGGTGCACACACATGCACGCACCCATGCCCCCAGACCCTTGTGCTCACTCTGCTGCCCACTCAGTTGGGACCTAGGACTCAGGATTCCTCTGGGTCTGGGCCCAGCGCCACAATGATTCAGAGAACAAGGGATGTTTGACTTACACCCAACAAGCTAGGAAACCGTCAGAAGGGGCCCAAGGGACGCACCCTAGCCCTTCTCCACTTGTTCTCTCCTCTCCCCCGCCCTGCNGTCCCACCCACCTCGCTTCTTGCTGATCAGTCCTGTGTCCATCCCATCCAGCCACACAGCTTCCATCCAAAGCATGTGGGGGAAATCTTAAGAATTAGAAAGGTGACTCTCTTCCACCTGTTCTTGCCGTTTGGGCATTTCAGTGAAAGTTGTTGTCAAGTCCCCAGTTAATAGTTCACCTTTGTTTATCTTGACTGCTCCATTTGTTTTCTCTCTTCCTGAAAGATTAAATTGAAACAAAGGCCGGGCCTGCTCTGCAGGCGACGCTCAGAGCATGGCACCGGATCTGAGAGGAGGGTGAAACTCTTTCTCTGTCTTGATCAACTGACCATCAGCCCTGCTCACCTCTGTTCACCTCTCCCCACCTGGCAGCATCTCCGCTGTCAGCTGATCTCTCCTGAGCGCTCGTTGTGGTTTGGCCTGTGCGCTTGGGCCTGTTTTCCCACAGTGATACAATCCTAGGCTGTAACGTAGGAAATAGCAGAGGGGAGGCCGAAGGGACCCTGAACACTGAAGTCACGCGTTCATGTCATTGTTCATTCCAGTGAACCATGTGCTGCAGTTATTTGAGCTGAGGGCTCCGATGCCAGAAAATTAGACATGACCTCAGCTCTGCCATTAGACAAGCTCCCCAAACGTCTCCAGGGCTCGCTCCGTCCTGCTCAGCTGTCTTCTTGTCCAGGAGCTTTCTCTGTTGGCTCCTGTTATGATCGCAGTGCCACTCAGCCCCTTCGCCACCGCCTCGATCCTTTCACACTCCTACTGCATCTTTCTCCACCGCGTTTATCACCAATATGGGTTTGTCCACTGGCTGTTCCCTCCCACTTGGGTCAAGTCCCTTGAGAAGTTTGACTGGGACCTGTTTCATGTGGTCCCTCAGGAGCCTGTGAGTGAGGGACCTCTAGTGAGACACCTCTGTCTTCTTATATGTAAAGTGTAAGAAACATACATCGTAAGGGTGGGTGAGATTGGGTGACCACCTGGCCACAGCAGATGCTCAACACACTTTAATAACTATTCACTAAGTGTCTGTTGGACACTTGCCATGAGAGAGACGCTGAAGCAGTAGTTGTGGACATCTGCTTTGGAACAGAACTGCTTTAGGTCCAAGTCCTGGCTCTACCTCTCTGGGTGAAACCCTTAAACTCTCTGGGCTTCAGTTGCTCCTCAGTGAAGGAAAAAAAGCAACAATACCTCAAAGGGTCTTGGCATGTTTGTCCACTGGCTGTTCCCTCCCACTTGGGTCAAGTCCCTTGAGAAGTTTGACTGGGACCTGTTTCATGTGGTCCCTCAGGAGCCTGTGAGTGAGGGACCTCTAGTGAGACACCTCTGTCTTCTTATATGTAAAGTGTAAGAAACATACATCGTAAGGGTGGGTGAGATTGGGTGACCACCTGGCCACAGCAGATGCTCAACACACTTTAATAACTATTCACTAAGTGTCTGTTGGACACTTGCCATGAGAGAGACGCTGAAGCAGTAGTTGTGGACATCTGCTTTGGAACAGAACTGCTTTAGGTCCAAGTCCTGGCTCTACCTCTCTGGGTGAAACCCTTAAACTCTCTGGGCTTCAGTTGCTCCTCAGTGAAGGAAAAAAAGCAACAATACCTCAAAGGGTCTTGGCAAAGATGAAATGAGATACTGTCTGTGAAGCCCTCACCAAGCACTTGGCATTTAGTAAGCACTCATCTGCTTGCCATGCAGGCACCCAGGTTCGATCCCTGGGTCAGGAAGATCCCCTAGAGAAGGGAATGGCAACCCACTCCAGTATTCTTGCCTGACGAACCCCATGGACAGAGGAGCCTAACAGGCTACAGTTCACAGGGTCACAAAGAGTCGGACACAGCTGAACAACTAACACTTTCCACTTTCCATGAATATCAGCTGTCAGTTCAGGTGACCAACAGTCGACGTGGACCTTTACAGTGGAGGGATAGTGCTGGTCCAGTGCTGGACACTGAGGAACGCACAGGTGCTGTGGGACAGAGAAGGGGGGGGGCTCCAAGAAGACTTCCTGAAGAGTTTTGTGAGAACGGAGTCGGTTGGATGGAAGTGGGAGGCAGGGAGCCTGTCAAAGGCCCTGAGGCAGGACAGAGTCAAGCCCTATTGGGACCATCTGACCCAAGAGGGAAGGAGTTGAGAAGCAGCAAGAGATAAACCTGGAGAACCAGGTGGAGGTCTGGGTGTGAAAGGCTGGACTGACATGGCAGCGTCTGCCCGGGAGACCACAGGGCACCATTGTAGGCTGTCACCCCACGGAGTGCCAAGACCCACGGGCACTGAGACTGGCCACCCCGGGCAGTGGTGCGGTGCACGGCACGCCATTCCCTCCCAGGACAGCATACTTATTTTGTCATTCAGGAGTTATAGCATCGCCTCCCTACAGCAGGGATAGTGAGAATAGTACAGTACAGTACATGGCTGCGCCACAGCATTTATTGAGCACTTACTGTATGCCCCACACTGTGCTAGGTTCTGGGGATACACTTGGGAACACAAATCCCTGCCCTCTAGTGGGGAGAGTCAGCCAGTGAACAAAATAAATACATAATATGTTCCATGGCGACATATACGGCGGCAAAAAATAGAACTAGGACGTGGAGTGTGGAGTAGGGTGAGTGTGTGCACTTCCGGCTCAGGCAGTCAGAGATGGCCTCCCTGAAACGGTGACTTTGAGCAAAGATGGAGGTGAGAGCATGAAGCTGTGGACACCCCAGGGAAGAGCACTCGGGGCCAAGGGAGCGAGTGCCCCGAGGCAGGAGTCGCCTTTGAGTTTCAGAAGGAGCTGGGAGGCCACTGCGGCTGGAGTGGAGCGAGCAAGGCAATGTGGGGATGGGAGGGGTGGTCTGCTGCCACCTTTTAGATTTTAATCATATACACTTTGTGTTTTTTCTTAATTTTTTATTTTTGTGGCTCAAACAACATTTATTATTTACACACAAACAAGCAATTTGGGCAGAGCTCCGCATGGGAGGCTTGCATACCTTGCAAGGCATCCAAGTCCTGCGTTTGAGGAGGGGGAGGAGAGGCCCTAGAGAAGGGAAGTGGGGGTGGGAGGGGGAAGGGAGGGGAGAGGCGAGGGGTGGAGCATCCTTTCCAAGACTCCACTTGCAGGGCTGGCCATTGGACCCAGCTGTGAGCTGGTCTGTGATGTCTTCCTGCCAGCCTTGGGAGTCTCGGGGCGTGAATTCTGGGCTCCATTCACGGCCCATATTTGAGGTGTGGGGACCACAGACTCTACCTGTTGACAGGAGGAGGCCACCCCCTGCTAGAAGCCTCTGTGGACGTTTAGCTGTGGCTTCTAAATGGAAGGCCAGATTTTGTATTTTATATTGGAGTATAGTTGATAAACAATGTTGTGTTCAGCAAAGTGATTCAGTTATACCTATGCATGTATCTCTTCTTTTTTCAAATTCTTTTCCCATTTAGGCTGTTACATAATTATGCAACTATACCCCTGTCTCAGACTGCTACAGCCTGAGTTCTAATCTAACCCTGCATTGATTTCATGCTTTGTTTTCTGCTCTTCATAAGCTGTAGTCTCTTTGCTTTTCCCTGTGTCCTTTCTGGTCTGTTCTCCACACACTAGCCGGAGGGATCGTCTTAAAGTGTGGATTTTGTCAAAGTCCTCAGTCTTCACTTGTTGAATAAAATCTCTCGCCCTTATCAGGTGCCCACGTGACTTGTCAGCAGCTAGCTGCCCCTGCGGGCACCCCCCCCCCACCCTCCCTAGCACCCCACGGTCCCCTTTGCTTTGCACTGCTGCTCCTTCCCTCTGAAACCCTCTCCCACCTCCTGGTATTAGCATGACTGTGTTCCCTCTAGGAGACCCGCCCTGGCCACCCCATCTAGATGCAGCAGGTGCTTTCGCCTGCCTCCATTCTCTATCTAATGCCTCCTTCCTTCACAACACATCGGAGGCGATTTGTGTCTCACTTATATTTTCCTTGCCCTATAGTCCTCAGCCTCTACCTGAGCAAGGACCAAGTCTGCCTTGTTCGCTTTCTGTTTCCAGCTCAGAGCCTGGAATCTGACAGACAGTTGGGCCCCAGTGTTGAATACAAATTCTCCTGAAACCTACTAGTTATCCCCAGAACAGCCAGCACCAGCTGTCTCTGCCACGAAGGTGCCCAGTTAATAGCTGCTCACGTAGTGTGACTGGAGGTCAGAAGGTAGCCTCTACATTTCTTCCTGCAGCTGTAAATCACTCTGTTGCAGATGCTGATTCCAGTTGCTTGAAAACAAGTGGCATCAAAAGTCAAGACTGTCACAGTCATAGTCGAACAAGTAAGTGTGCTGATGTCCTTTGTCGTGGCTAATTCCTTGAAACCATTCATGAGACAACATCATCTACTTCAATAAGCTTTGAGACCCGGTGTTTGAGCAGGACTAGTTATTTCCCAAACAACACAGCAAAGAAACTGATGATTACTTTTGTGTTATCAAATTTTTCTTTTCCCTTGGAAATGGTAATAGGAGAATTAAAGTAAGTAAATATTTTAGCCAGCTTGAATTTTTAAAGAAGGGGTTTTTTTTTCTCCTGGTCTACTGTGGATCCTTCTCTCAAAGGTACTGCAGGACAAGAGCAATTCTGTTCGCTTTCCCAGCACTGAGACAGATCCACAGGGTCAGTCGTGCTAGGCTTGGGTCTAACCATTTAACACGTATTAAATCATGGTCCTCTAACCTGTGCTATGAGACAGGTACTCTTACTAACCCATCTGAGAGAGACAATGACTAGAGATTTGTTTACAGGCTCCAGAATCAGTTTTAACGACGATACAATGGAACAACAGAAATACCAGTTTTTCATGAAAAACACAACTGTAGGATTAGTCCAGCCAGATGGCTGTGGCGATGGGGCCTCAGTAGAACCATACTGCTTGTCATAAAGGAGAATGAAAGCATCATTCGACTGTCATGTCATTAATTCCATAAGAACTGGTCAGGAGTTCCATAGAGCAGGGAAGCTTCATGAACCAGTGTCGCTGGTTGCCGTAAATTTGGTGTCTCTGTGGGTGTTTTGTAATTGTTTTAGCAGAAGAGAACATTTCACAGCTCAGTAAGGCTCCAAGTAGAGTGTTCGGTCATAACTTTGGGACATAACTCCATGAAGGAGGAATTCTCATGGTTTCATAGAAGTTGTATGACTCAAAAATTTTAATTTTTCACTTTTTTTTTTTTTTGCTTCCCTAAAGGCCTCCAGAGTTCTCATCTATGGGAATTTGTGCGAGACCTGCTTCTATCTCCTGAGGAAAACTGTGGCATTCTGGAATGGGAAGACAGGGAACAAGGTATTTTTCGGGTGGTTAAATCAGAAGCCCTGGCGAAGATGTGGGGACAAAGGAAGAAAAATGACAGAATGACGTATGAAAAGCTGAGCAGAGCTCTGAGGTAAGTGAGCAGCGCGAAATGCCGTGGGCCTGCCGGCACAGTTATATAAAACGGTCAGCCACAGAAAATCGGGCTTCCCAGGTGGCGCTGGTGTTAAAGAACCTGCTTGCCAATGTAGGGGACGTAAGAGATGCGGGTTCGATCCTGGGGTCGGGAAGATCCCCTGGAGGAGGGCATGGCAACCCATCCCAGTATTCTTGCCTGGAGAATCCCATGGACAGAGGAGCCTGGCGGGCTACAGCCCAGAGGGTTGCAGAAGAGTCAGACACAACTGAAGCAACAGCACACACATAGAAAATTACGCGGCTCTTTTTACTTGATAACCAAAAGGTCATACACTTTGGGTCTTAGTTGCAGGTGAGATTAGGGTTTGTAAACTGACACGCCATCCTTGCGCTTCTTGGCAGTGTTCCCAGGGGATCACTCTGAGGCCATCACACGCACACACACACATTTTGAACTGCAGTTGGTGAGGTTCAGTCTTTAAGATGTCTGGGAAAGGTTTAAGTGTAAGTTGATAAGAGGGTGTGAAAATACCAGGGCAACCACAGACTGGCCCCGTCAGCTGAGAGGAACGAGGAGGGGGGAGGTTTGTGCTCTGTTGCTTTCCCGCGGTGTGAACCCCACCCATGCTTCTCTTCTGCTGTCTTCGCAGGTACTACTATAAAACCGGAATTTTGGAACGGGTTGACCGAAGATTAGTGTACAAATTTGGAAAAAATGCACATGGGTGGAAGGAAGACAAGCTATGATCTGCTCCGTCATCAGCTTGTTTAATGGATTTCTCTGTCTTTTCAAACAATAGATTGCAATAGACATTGGAAAGTCCTTTAAAAAAAAAAAAAACAAAAACACCTGCCAACGTGCTGATAAAATTTCTCCACATCTCAGCTTACGTTCGGATTCAGAGTTGTTGTTGTCTGTTTGGGGGTAATGGCCGCAACCCTTAAGCAATTCTTTTTTTTTTTTTAATCCAAGGGGAGGAGGGAATGACCTTTTGTGGTACCCTGATCAAACATCACTTCCCTAGTGAAGAGTTGCAGAACCACAATGCCCCGTGCCATCAGTGCTGCTCAGAGAAAAAGGATCCAATTCTGCCATTTAGAGGCACATCTGGTGCTCCCACTCCAAAGGCTCCAAAGTTTTCACATCAGAAACTGTGGCAGCTCACAAAGAAAAAAAAAAGTGATTAGTTTGTAGTTAACACAGTAGCAGGGGGTGAGATGTGATAAGATAAACAGACAGATTTTAAATCGTTAAAGTCAAATTCCATAGTAAAGTTTCTTAATTGGTAAAGGAGCTAAGCCATCAAGCTGATACATAATTGGATTTAGCATAGTAAACTTTCTTAACCAGAATATCCGTTTAGCTGCTCAGCAAAACCCCCATGGCCATCTATCTGGGCTAACACACTTAAAATTAGGCACATTCTTAATTCTTGCTGAATTTATTCCCCCTCTTCTCCAGGGTAGGGAGCATCAGATGTGCAAAGAGTTAATCAACAGACGCTTGCATCAATTTCTAAACCACTACTGTTTCTATGGTTCAAGCTGTCAATACAATAAAATCATAATTCACTGATTCTGTCTGTGGGCAAGACATTAAACCTTTATAGAGCCAGGAATTTCCTGACAGCTCTGTAACAGGCAACTAAACTATGAGTCTCTTGTTTTGTTTTCCTACCTGATGGGTACGCAAGCTCTAAAACGCAGATTTCCTCGACAAAAATAGTGACGGTGGATTTACACCAGTGAACGTTCACGGGTTAAAGTCTGCACTGACCTTTTCCATCGGTCACTGGTAGGTGGACCATTAGTGACTCCAGCTAGGTGGACTGCCCCCCAGGACCTCTTCCCCAGAGCAGGAAGCTTCATGTGACGAGGCACTGAGCCACAAGATGGACTGAGGGCCTCCATCTCAGAGTTTCACGTCAAAAGTTAACTTGTTTTTAAAAAATGTGAATGACTGTGAAATAATCTATTTTTTGAATTCATGTGTTTCCCAGGTGGATACAGTTTATAAACAATGTGAATAAAATATTTAACAAGTTACACTGTCTCTGGATTGTTCAGTTTATCAAGGCTGACTCAGCAAACATTGCTCAGACGCCAAGTCGTATTCAACTCTTTGTGACCCCATGAACTGCAGCACGCCAGGATTCCCTGTCCTTCACCATCTCCCGGAATTTGCTCAAACTCATGTCCATTGAGTTGGTGATACCATCCAACCATTTCATCCTGTCACCCCCTTCTCCTCTTGCTCTCAATCCTTCCCAGCATCAGGGTCTTTTCTAATGAGTTGACTATTTGCATCAGTTGGCCAAAGTATTGGGAGTTTCAGCTTCAGCATCAGTCCATCCAGTGAATATCCAGGGTTGATTTCCTTTAAGATTGACTGGTTTGATCTCCTTGCTGTCCAAGGGGCTCTCAAGAGTCAGTTCGAAAGCATCAGTTCTTGGGCGCTCAGCCTTCTTTATGGTTCAATGGTTCAACATGTCTGCTGGAAACACCATAACTTTGACTATATGGACCTTTGATGACCCTTCTATTAATATTTCCTACCATTTAGGAGATGGAGATTCCTAGAGAGCCCCAAAGACGTAAGAGATAGAGGGGAGTGATCTACCCCACCACCTTTCCTACTGAAGACAGAGTTCTCACAAGATGGAGTGCAGGGACCAGTGGGGCCTACAGGTATGTTTTTGTTTGGTTTGCATACAAACACACATTTTTGTTGCTTGCATATGAGGCGGTATTTTGTTTCTTCCTGTGAATTAGTTGCCTTATTTGAAAATCAGGAAATGTACAAGCAATCCAGATCACCAATTTCTCTTTAAGAGTCAGATCTGGCGTCGGCAGTTTCTCAGTGCTGTGGCAGTCGTTTCCTGGACTGGGTGGAAGAGCATTTGGCCACCGCTTCCTGCTGCTTCATACCTTCAACTTTGTACCCTGTTGTGTTTACTTTGAGGTGGTTGTTGTTTTTTATATTTTAATACAATTTTTAAAGGTTACACTCCATTTACAGTTATTATAAAATGCTGACTATATTCCCCATATTGTACAATGCATCCATGTACCCTACTTTACACCCAGTAGCTTGTGCTTCCCCTTCCTCTACCTCTGTTTTGTCCCCTCCCCGACTAGCAACCACTAGTCTGTTCTCTCGCTCCGTTAAGTCTGCTTCTTACTATATTCACTAGTTGGTTGTATTATTTAGATTCCACAGGTAAGTGATATCATACAGTACTTGTCATTCTCTGACTTATTTCACTAAGCATAATGATCTCCAGGGCCATCCATGTTGCTGCTCATGGCAAATTTTGATTCTTTCTATGGCCGAGTAATAGTCCATTTTATATGTATGCACCACATCTTTATCCAGTCTTCTGTCAATGGATGCTTAGGTTGCTTCCATATGTTGGCAAACAATGCTGCTTTGAACACTGAGGCGCATGTGTCTTTTTGAGCCAGGGTTTTTGTGTTTTCAGATATATATGTAGCAGTGGAATTGCCGGGTCACATGGTGGTTTTCTTATTTTTTGTGTTTTTGTTTTTTTGAGAAGCCTCCATACTGTTTTCCATGATGGCTGCACCAATTCACTTTTTTTTCCCCCATATAACCAGAATGGTTTTACATTTTGAAATTGGGAGCCCTGTCCAAGCCAGGTGAAGAGGGAAGTACCATGTTGATGCACTGGATCAAAGCTCACAGTCTAGTTGAAAGAGACTGTCCAGGAAATTGGCAATTATCTAACAGGAGAGGAGCTGGGAGCTTTCAGGCTACCAGCTTGGCAGTGAAAAAGCAGAACCAAGCAGCTCTGGGGAACGCAGGGCTGAGGTGAGGGCCAGGCAGGCAGTGGTGGACTGTCCACTCACCACCTAAGAGATGCTGTTCCCCCACCGGAGGTGGGCATCAGGCGATTCAAAGAACAAAAAAATGAATCCCTCTGCTACTCAAAAAGTTCTCCTTCTGTAAAACCATTAAACTAGCTCTGTCTCTGTATGAGTTTCTAAGGCTGCCCAAAAGAAGTTACCGAATTCAGTGACTTAAAACTACAGAAATTCATTCTCTAACAATTCTGGGGGATGAGTCCAAAATTAAGCCATCAGCAGGGCCACATACCCTCCATAAGTTCTAAGGAAGACCCCTTCCTTGCCCCTTCCAGCTTCTAGTCTCCAGGGGTTCCTTCACTTGTGGCTGTAAAAACCCAATCTCTGCCTCCATCTACATAGGAGTTGCCCATTCTCCTCTCCTTCGGTCTCTTAAAAGCTGACCTTGGAGTTTAGGACCCAGTCCAGGATGATCTCACCTGGCCATGCCATGCATGCGTGCTGGCTCTTTGTGACCCCATGGACAGTAACTCACCAGGCTCCTCTGTCCATGGGATTCTCCAGGCAAGAATATTGGGAGTGCATTGCCATTTCCTTCTCCAAGGGATCTTCCCGACCCAGGAATCAAACCCACATAAGAGGAGTTTCTTTTGTCTCCTGCATTGGTAGGCAGATTCTTTACACTGCCACCTGGGAAGCCAGATCTCATCTGGAGATATTTGCAAAATCCTTTTCTCCAAATAAAGTCACCTTCACAGGTTCCAGAGGTTAAGATATGGATGTATTATTTTAGGGATCATCATTCAATCCACTATACTCCTTAAAATGTGAGTTTTACATTACTTTCATAATGTAATTCATTCCAGATCAGAAAATACAAGGATTATTTAAAATAACATGTTTAAACAAACAATAAAAAAGCAAAACAACAAAAATTAAAATGACAATGCAAAAATCACTTATCAAACAGCCAAATAATAGAATAAGTGTTTCCTTTGTGGAAAAAAAAAAAAGAAAAAGACAAGACCACAGTAGAGCTTTCTATATATGAGTGATTAAAATTCTCAAAAACTCAAAAGTATACAGAACTTTTTGAGTTCGCATCTATTAACCTTTCACATCTTTAAAAGCTCTGGTGAGGATTTTAAAGCCTTCAGTGTGCCCTGTAGGATCACTTAAAATAGAATCTGGCTCTTTGCCTTTATCATGAAATAAGAGGAAAAGAAATGGCCAAGAAGCTTGCCCACTGTTTTTCTTTCAGAAAAGCAAGTGCTAAGAAATTTTGAAAACTTATTTCTGTAGCAGGGATTACAAGTTAGAGTCATGCCCTTTTACCTGGGGAAGGGAAAAAATTAATGTGCTTTAAACTAAAATTCTGACATTGAATTTGAAAGCAACAATATGATTCTTCAATGTTTCCCCAAATCCAGACCAACCCTCCTTTTAGAACAGTAAATAACAGATTTTAAAATACCAGTAGATTTTTAGAGAGTGGTGTGCCAGAAGGTAAGTGAAAATGTCTTTTAAGAAAGTAAGAATGTGAGAAACGAAAAGACATGTCCACACAAAAACACACACACACGTTCATAGCAGCATTATTCATAGTAGCCAAAAAAGTGTAAACCACCCAAATGTCTGTCGACTGATGAATGGATCACTAAACAGCTTATCCATACAACAGGATATTATTTAGCAACAGAAGGCAGTGAAGTACAGATACATGATAAAACATATAAGAATCCTGATAACATTATACTAAGTGAAAGAAGCCAGTCACAGAAGATCACATGTTGTTATGATTCCATTTAGATAAAATGTGCAATGTCGGCAAATCTACAGACAGATCCGTAATGGCCAAGGGTAACTGGGCAGGATTAAGTTGGGCGGGGGTGAGGGGGATGGTACATGACTGCTAATGAGTACAAAGATTTTTAATGGGGGACAGAGATGTTCTAAACTTTGTTGCGGTGTTGACTGCACAACTCCGTGCATATGCTAACAACCATTGAATCATACACTTTAAAATGGATGGATTTTATGGTATGTAAGTCTATCACCAAAAAACAGCTGGTTTCTTTTTTCAAAGAAAGTGTCAATGATCAACTGTGTCAAACACTGCCGAGAGGCCACGTAAGGTAAGGATGAGAATGGACTTTGGGCTTTGGGCCTGTGTGTGTATGTGTGTATGTGGCAAAACATACATAAAATTTACCATTTTTTAACTGCTTTTAAGTATATAGTTCAGTGGCAAATATATTCACGCTGTTATGTTACCATCACCACCATCCACCTCCAGATCTTTTTCATCTTCCAAATGAAACTCTGTACCTATTAAATAAGAACTCCCCACTCCCCTCTCCCCCAGCCCTTGGCAACCACCGTTCTACTGTCTTCGTGTGTTTCACTGTTCTAGGTACCTCATATAAGTGGAATCATACCATACTTGTCCATCTGTATCAGACTTACTTCACTTAGCATGTCTTCAAGATTCAGTCACTTTGCAACATGTGTCAGAATTTCCTTCCTTGTTAAGGCTGAGTAATATTCCACTGTCTGGATATACATCCTGTTCATCCATTCACCTATTAATGAACCCTGAGGTTGTTTCACCTTTTGACCCTGATGAATAATGCTTCACATGGTACACATATCTCTTCAAGTCCCTGCTTCCACCCCTTTTGGGGACATACCCAGAAGTGGGACTCCTAGATGGGACCACTGGATTTTAGTGGCATGGAAGTCATTGGTGACCTTAACAAGGGCAGTCTGCTTGTAGGTTCAAAGAAAGGACAGAGAGAGTGAAGACAGCAAGTAAAGGCAGTTCTTAAAAGACATTTTTTCAATAAAAAGGAGAAGAATAAAGGGAACAACAACAATGAAAATCATTAACACTGCTGTATGTTATATATGAAAGCTGTTGAGAGTAAATCCTAAGAGCTCTCCTCATGAGAAAAAAAATTTTGTTTCTATTTCTTTAGTGTTGTATCTATATGACATGACGAATGTTAACTAAAATTAGGTTGGTGCAAACATAACTGCAGTTTTGGGTTTTTAAATCATTATAATCAGCTCAAACACATCTTTATTAATCAAAATAGGAACCACTACAATCAGTTAAGAAATGTTTGCTTCTTCCTGTAGTATAAAAATCCGTGCTACAGGATTCAACAAACTCTTGGAAAGCATTTTCTGCATCCTGCTGGCTATGGAAGCATTTTCCCTGCAAAATGCAGATTTCAGTGCATCTCATCGATTTGCTGAGCATACTCAGATGTAATGGTTTTGCTGGGATTCAGAAAGCTGTAGTGGATCAGTCCAGCAGCAGATCACCAAACAGTGACCTTTTTTTTGGTACAAGTTTGGCTTTGGGATGTGGCTTCCCTGATAGCTCAGAGGTTAAAGCGTCTGCCTGCAATGCGGGAGACCTGGGTTCGATCCCTGGGTTGGGAAGATCCCCTGGATAAGGAAATGGCAACCCACTCCAGTATTCTTGCCTGGAGAATCTCATGGATGGAGGAGCCTGAGGGGCTACAGTCCACAGGGTCGTAAAGAGTCGGACACGACTGAGCGACTTCACTTTCACTTTTCACTTGGCTTTGGGAAGTGCTTTAGAGCTGCTTCTTGGTCCAACCACTGAGCTGACTGTCTGTCACTGGCTGTCATATAGAATCCACTTTTTGCCACACATCACAGTCCGATCCAGAAATGGCCTGTTGTTGTTGCGAAGAATAAGAGAAGACAACACTTCAAAATGACATTTTTTTTTTTCAGTCAGCTCATGAGGCACCCTCTTATTAATTAGGCTTTTTACAAAACTTTCTAATTTGCTTCAATGCTGAACGACCATAGCGTGGCTGATGTTGAGTTCTTCAGCAACTTCTCCGGTAGTTGTAAGAGGATCGGCTTCAATGATCCTCCCAGTTGGTCACTGTCAACTTCTGATGGCTGTCTGCTACGATCATCAAGGCTCTCATCTCCTTTGCAAAACCACTACTGCACTGTACATTCGTTAGCAGTTCCTGGGTCGAGCGCATTACTCATCTTACAAGCTGTCTCTGCTGCTTTACAACCCATTTTGAACTCAAATAAGAAATAGCTAACATTTCCTTTTTACCTAACATTATTTCCATAGTCTAATGTAATTATAAAATAAACAGCAAGTAATAAACTATCAAACAACATAAATGAGAAAGGCACATTAAAATGATGTATAACATAATCACATTAAGAATGTATCCCAAAATCAAACGGCAAATTTCAACAATGCAAAAACCACAGTTAAGTTTGCACCAATGTAATATTAATATTTTGACCTCACCACACAGTGTATGGAATCTTAGTTTCCTAACCAAGGATTAAACCTGGGCCCATGACTAGAGCACCAAGTCCTAACCACTGGACTGCCCAATTAAACTTACTGTGATAACCATTTCATGATTTATGTGAGTTAAATCATTATACTGTACACATAAAATTTATACAGTGCTGTATGCCAATTACATATCAATAAAACTGGAAAGAAAAAAAGGGAAAAATAAAATTCAAAGAAGTTAAACCTCACAATCAGATAAAAAGAAGCAAGCTAATTAACAAGAAATCTAAGTAACTTTCAAAACTGAGAAATTTGCTGTTTTCCCAATAGAATAAAGTTCTGGTTCCCTGTACCTCAGAAGCTGTGTATAAAGGCTACTGGTTTAAACAATTAATATACTATCTTTGTGAAACCAGTATTTTCAATTTTAAGAGTAACTATCTGATAACAGGGGGCTTTCCTGGTGGCTCAGCAGTAGAGAAATCTGCCTGCCGATGAAGGAGACACAGGTTCAATTCCTGGGTCAGAAGATCCCCTGGAGAAGGAAATGGCAACCCATTCCAGTATTCTTGCCTGGGAAATCCCATGGACAGAGGAGCCTGACTGGCTACAGTCCATGGGGTCACAAAAGAGCCGGACATGACTAAGCAACTAAACAATGACAATCTAATAGCATGATATTCAGATTAAGAATCTTGAGACATTTCAAGTTATATATGGAAACTAGAGAAATCAAACACCAGTCTTTGATTTTTATTTACAGGTTATTTTATTGGAAAAAGGAAAGCAATTACAAATCATCTACTGCAAAATCAGTGCTGAATTAGGATAAACGTAATTCTAAGTTTTTAAAAAATCTGATTAATCCAAAGCAGGAATAAACATCAAGCCATGATGCTGCTGAAGTTATTTTCAAAAGACAGCAACGTGTTCTTCCACACGGGAACTTAGGAAAATTTAAATTTCTCAGTAAATTATCTTTATCTTTTCTTCTTATATAATTACAGTGATATTTTTATAAAATAGGCCGTGAGATGATATGTAAACATTACTGTCACTAAGAGTTTTTCTTGTCAAATAAAATCGTATTTCTGCTAGAAACTTTCATTCTAGTCATTTTAAGTGAATAATCAGCTGTCAAAAGCAAAGACATGTTTCTTTTAAATGGTTGTTAAGCCCTAACCTTCATTCATTCACCCACAGGAAAGTAGGATTAAAAGCCATTATTCCATCATTTGTGATAGAAATCTGGATTATCATTTTGCAGACACTTGCATTTGCATGTCTAGTGCAGGAGAATCTTCCATCCAGGGATCATTGGGTACAGGTGTGAACGCAGGCTTTGCTTCACAGGCGGACGGCAAGGTGGTGCAGAACCAGGGCCCCCGACCCTCAGAGATTAGCTTTCTCCCTTGCAGACAAGTGAGACCCGTGCTGCACATAGGTGTGAACTGTGTTCTGTTTCAAAAGGGCAAGACCAGCAGGTTAGTTAGCTCACTCGGGCAGAGACTCAGCACTTTTCTGCTTTCATCTGCGCTCAGGTGAAAGTAACAATGCAGAGTATGTCCACCTCAGATTGTCTTATAAGCACATGTGCTAAGTCACTTCAGTTGTGTCCAACTCTGAGACCCTATGGACTATAGCCCCTGCGGAGGAGGAGATGACAACCCACTCCAGTATCCTTGCCTGGAGAATCCCACGGACAGAGGAGCCTGGTGGGGTTGCAAAGAATCGGACATCTCACACACACGACGTCACACACACACATGACGTCACATACACACACAGAGCGTGTCACACACACACACATACGACTACACATACACACGGCGTGTCACACACACATATACACATACACACGACGTCACATACACACACACGGCGTGTCACACACACACACACACACACACACAACAGAATCTTATATGGCGCACACACACACACACACAAAGTCTTTTTTGGTGCGTGCACACACATACAACAAAGTCTTATATGGCACACACACACACACACCACACACACACACACAACAGAGTCTTATATGGCCCGGGCTTACATGAAGAGGTTGTGTTTTCCGGGTGGGTTCTTTATATCTCAGCTGAGACTGTGAACAGCTGCTTAAGAAACTGAATAGTTGCCCCTGAGGAGAATCACTCTGAGAGAAAACCCACCGTGCCCACCCTTGACACACATCCTCTGCCACAGCTGGGCTGCTCTGGGCTCACCTTAGGTTTCTCCTCATTGTATTTGTCCAACAGAGCCTGGATGCGGGAGCCATATTCAGGATGGACATCACTGAAGTTCTTAACCTGAAACCAAACGGAGAGCATGAGAGCACCACCCTAGCCCCTACCACGCCAGTCCCTAGTGTCTGCTCCACGGGATTTACTCCAGAGAGGAGGAGGGACGCATCCACCAGAGGCAGAGCCACACAGCATTTAACAACAGGGAGTAGGACTCAGGTCCTGGATGTGTACTGGCTGAGCAAGCCTGGATAAGTCATTCGCCTGAGCTTCAATACCCACTCCTCGGAATAGGTGAGACAATCCAATCTACCTCGTAGAGTTCAATATCCACTCCCATAAAAACAAATAAGTTGATTAAATCAACCCTACAGAGTACTATGAGAAAAGGCATTAGGAGGTGAGCTCCACTTACAGCAGGTAAAGAGCTGACCTCGGAGGAATGTGACAAGTTACAGTGATTTGTATTAAGAAATGGGCCCCGACACTGCCTGAACTTACAGTTAGCTGTCTACACCATGGGTAAAATAGAGAGCTGGCAGGAAGCTACTGTCCAGCCCGGGGAGCTCAGCTCAGTGGTGACCTAGACAGGTAGGATGGGGCGGGGGTTGGTTGAAGGGCCCAAGAAGGAGGGGATATATGTATACACATACTTGATGCGTTTTGTTGTACAGCAGAAAGTAACACAACATTGTAGAGCGATTATACGCCAATTAAAAAATAAAGTGAGGTGTACGAACACTGGCCTGTGCTGGGCAACTCTGCACACGTCAAGAAGGAATTCCTGACCAGGAGCTGATCCCTAGCAGACAGCAAGAGGTAGGACATCAAGAACCCACAGAAGCCAGGCAGCTTTAGCATACATAAGAGGAGAAGGCCAAGAGTTTGGGCCCAATTCTCTGCTTACAAACAGTCTTACTCATTCTTCTAAGAAAGATGAGAAAAAACCCGCCCCACCTCTCTCATAGAGCAACAGTCAGGCTCTCTCTGCCTGAGTGAAACAGCAAGAAGTACTAGTGTCCAGGGAATCAAAGGGTTATCTTTCATATACACACCCATCAAACACGGTTTATAGAGCTCTGCCTGCAGAGAAAGCACCCAGCCTGCAAGGTACTTATCTCCAGACCTTAGAACATACTCCAGACAGCTGCCCTTATGGACGGAGAAGCAGCAGTCAAGGGACAAGAGAAGGGGAGTGGTTCCTAAATTTATGAGAGGCTGACCCCGGGGCAGCCAGGAAACCAACGGTGAGCACACAGCACAAGGAGTGACCATCAGAAATGCCCTGGGACACCTTTGCTCAAAAGGTCAGCCTGAGCTTTGGAAGCAGCTCAGTTTTTACCCCAGAAAATAGCATGTTTCTAGTTGCTTCTGAAGGCAGATTGGGTATCATAACGTCGTGTAGTCAGGCAGACTTCAAACCACAAAGACGTAATCTATATTTCTTATCATCTAAAGTCTAAGCAAAACTGTGGCAGGACCCACATTTTGATACTGGATATTACTCTCTTAACATGGAACTTGGCTACAGTCAGATTGAATAGCATTAGGAGACGATTTGCCCTAAACTAAATTATTACTCACTGGACAAAGAGTAAAGGATTGATGGATATAGTGTATCTATTGGAGGTAACCATAGAAAGAAAGGAATCAGCGGTTGATTGGGGATTCATACTAATTTTTTTTTTTAAGTTTGCTTAATGCAAGTAAAATAGAAATGACACTTCTTTTGAAGATTTTTCTCCCACAGCTGCACTCTCCCATCCTGCCAGCAGGTGTCACTGTTCGGCTTACAAAGTATCACTCACCGCTTTCTTCTGGATAAAAAGCTGTGCGTCTTTCAGATGGCCCGCAATGTTCTCACACAGGCGTTTCCTCTGCTCCTCATTTAGTACTTTCAAATAGAAATCCCGCACCTGCTCATTGAAAACAGAGGGCAGGGAATCAGATAACTATTTTATCACGAACAAAACTGACCCAAACCCCACTTTTGAAATGAAGACACAAGATTTCTCATTGCTGTAAGAATGAAAAAAGGCTTTGCAATTTAATAATTTAAAACTATAGATGAAACTGTCACATGTTGAGTTCCTCACTTTTTGTTTTACATCAAACAGGAAGATAACAGGGGACTTCGCTGGCCGTCCAGTGGTTAAGACTCCACACTTCCAATGTGGGAGGCATGGGTTCAATCCCTGGTCGGGGAACTGAGAGCCCACATACAGCGGGGGCATAGGCAAAAAAAAAAGGGAAGATAATAGCTCATAACTTCTTTTTAATAATGTGTTTTGTGGTCATTGCTTATAAATCTCTTATAAATAAAAGGCAGTGTAGCCTACAATTAAAAATGCCACCACACCTTATTACTGACAAGTGCAGAATGTGCTGTCATCAAATGCAAGCTTAGCACAAGACAACCTTTGTTCAGTTCACCCAGAACCAGAGAGGATGCACCCTAGCTCATTGATTAGGTTCTTAGCTACTCGGAAGCCAAGATTTCTTAGAGAAGACAGATTTTAATAGTGGTATTTTGCTTACAGTACTGAGTTTACTTCTAAAATGAATATCAAAAGGTTAAAATTAAAAGTAAGTACATAGTAAGCAAAGTAATACATATATGAGTTCTAACAGCTTCTGCTTATTTCTGAAATCAGCATTTCTCAGTTATCGCTCTGACTCTATTCAACATTTCATCCATTCATTGAGCAAATATTTATTACTCACATACCTATAAGGCACTCAGACATTATTCTATGTACTGTTCTGCTGCTGCTGCTGCTGCTGCTGCTAAGTTGCTTCAGTCATGTCTGACTCTGTGCGACTCTACTGACGGCAGCCCACCAGGCACCCCCATCCCTGGGATTCTCCAGGCAAGAACACCGGAGTGGGTTGCCATTTCCTTCTCCAATGCATGAAAGTGAAAAGTCAAAGTGAAGTCTAGTTGTAAAACATCAAATTACCCACGGTAGCAAATTTATAAAATATCAAAACTTTATAGTTTTTATAAGTTATCAAATATCAGAATATAAACTACTTTTAAAATTTGAGCAAACTTTAAATCTGATATTAAAGTCTAAAAATCTTTTTAGGTATTAACATAATCCAATCAAAGTACTGCATGTGGGAAGATCTAAATAGACAGTTCTTTAAAGAAGATGTACAGATGGCCAACAGACATGAAAAAAATGCTGAACATTGCTAATTATTAGAGAAATACAAATCAAAACTACAATGAGGTATCACCCCACTCCAGTCTGAATGGTCATATCATAAACTCTAGTGGCTCAGACAGTAAAGAATCTGCCTGCAACACAGGAGACTCGGGTTTGATCCCTGGGCCAAGAAGATCCCCTGGAGTAGTAAATGGCAACCCACTCCAGTATTCCTGCCTCGAGAATCCCATGGACAAAGGAGCCTGGTGGGCTGCAGCCCATGGGGTCGCAGAGTCAGACACGACTGAGCGACTAAGCACAGCACATGCCTGGCTAACAACCACCAATCATACACAGCTCGGCTGCTCACTACAGGAGGGCATGGACTCCACACACAGGACAGCTGTTCCATTTATAACCAGATGAGGATGCTGAGCTAATCTACCCACTCCAGCACGTTAGCCACAGACCTTTAAGAGCAGGACCAAACTCCTATTAACGAAAAAGTGACATTTTTAATAGCCTATACAAAGTGAGAGAATAACATTTTTTTTTCTTTTTAAGAGTAATATGTCTGCAGTAAGGGTACCAAACGTTAAGTGTGAAGTTCACTGTGATTTTTCAGGGGACAGTGATGTGTCACAACCACCCAGATCAAGAGAGAAACATCACTCACATCTCAGAAATGCATACCCCTCCTCCCAGTCCAACTGACCCCCCAATTGTTTTTACTTCTATAATTATAAATGTTTTTCTTTACTTCTCTTGGAAATGTACACAAATGGAATCATGTGGTCTATATTCTCATTCTATTGTTCAATAAAGTGAGAGAATAACATTTTTTTTTCTTTTTAAGAGTAATATGTCTGCAGTAAGGGTACCAAACGTTAAGTGTGAAGTTCACTGTGATTTTTCAGGGGACAGTGATGTGTCACAACCACCCAGATCAAGAGAGAAACATCACTCACATCTCAGAAATGCATACCCCTCCTCCCAGTCCAACTGACCCCCCAATTGTTTTTACTTCTATAATTATAAATGTTTTTCTTTACTTCTCTTGGAAATGTACACAAATGGAATCATGTGGTCTATATTCTCATTCTATTGTTCAATTTCATGTTTGTAAGATTCATCTGTGTTCCTGCTTGTTGGAATACTTCATTAGTTTTCATTCCTGTACACTGTGGGAATATCGGAGAAGGCGATGGCACCCCACTCCAGTACTCTTGCCTGGAAAATCTCATGGATGGAGGAGCCTGGTGGGCTGCAGTCCACGGGGTTGCTAAGAGTAGGATACGACTGAGTGACTTCCCTTTCCCTTTTCACTTTCATGTGCTGGAGAAGGAAATGGCAACCCACTCCAGTGTTCTTGTCTGGAGAATCCAGGGACAGGGGAGCCTGGTGGGCTGCCGTCTCTGGGGTCGCACACAGTCGGACACGACTGAAGCGACTTAGCAGCAGCAGCAGCAGTGGGCATAGACTACGGTTTATTTACCCAAGCTTTCATTGATGAACACTTGGATGATATGAAAAAACTGTTGCACCTGTCTTCTGCTGCTCATATGTGCACATTTCTATTTGGAATCTGTGCTTAAGACTAGGTCAAAAGGCACGTACATGTTTAGCTTCAGTGATACTGACAACCAGGTCTCCAGAACACCTGAACCAATTTACACTTACGTGAGACCTGTTTCTCATCTTACAAATACTTGGCACACAGTCTTTTTAGGTCTCGTCACTCTTGTGTATTTGTAGTAGTGCCTCTTTTTAGTTTTATTTTGTATCTTCCTGATGACTAGTGAAATAAATGACCTTTCCGTATGTTTTCCAGTCATTTGGATACTTCTTTTATGAAGTGCCTATTCAAGTCTTTTGCCCATTTTTTTCATATTCATTTGTCTTTTTCTTATTGCTGTGTGGGAGTTCTTTATATGTACTATACGTGTGTGGTTTGTTATTTAGAGGAAAGCAAACTGCGGCTTGCGCTCTCAGTCTCTAAATGGTTGCTCATAACGAAGGGGAGTTCTTTTTCTCTCTCTTCATGAGTGAGTCTTGATAACATCTACTGCTGTCTGCCAGTTCAGTAATCCTCTCTTCAGTTATGTTTAATCACCTTTTTAAACTCATTTACTAAATGCTTGACTTTAGTTGTTCATTTTCCAGCTCAGTATGTCCATTCAATTTTTTAAATTTTATTTTATTTTATTGGCCGCACTGTACAGCTTGAGGGATCTTAGTTCCCCAACCAGGGATCGAATCTACACCCCCTGCAGCAGAAACGCAGTCTTAACTACTGGACTGCTAAGCATGTTCTCTCAATTCTTTTTTTATAGATTAAAGTTCTCAATAATGCTCCATGTTGTCATCTCTTTTCTATTTTCCTAAAAATATTATTTGCAGTCCACACAGAGTCGGACATGACTGAAGCGACTTAGCAGCAATAGCAGCAGTTAAAACCTGTATCTGACAATTTCACTATCTGGATCTCCAGTACATTTGCTTCTATTGCCAATTTTGTTTTGTTTTTCCTTCCTCTTGATTTTTCAGATATAAGGTCTTAAGTGTCGGGTATGCCTGATAATTTAGTACTGAATGCTGGATATTTGCATGTAAAAAATAAAGAGATAATCTGAGACTCTATTTTCAACTCTATCTATATGGGAACTGAGTTAAGAATAAAGATGTTGTCCCTGAATTCAATTTGAGACATATTAGACACTTTAAAAGGGGAATATATGCAGACATTGAGAAGAATGACCAAGCGACTCTCACAGCAGACAAAGGCGCCATTACCTGAGTGACATTGTCATCGCTGGCACTGTTGAAGCGCTGTACATCCCCAGAAAAGCGGGTCCTGTGTTCCAGGGAAGAAGGCTGATTCTCAGGAGCACTAAAGCTATTGGGGTAGTAATTTGGAGCCCCACCTTTAAAGGAAAACCACATACATTCACTTGGGGAGATGAAAAATGAAGTTAAGTCTACAAATAGTCAACAAAATAAAAAATAAATTCAAGTGACAATGATATATGTGTGCACATGCCATGCACATATTATTTTTAACTCCCCATATTTAGCTATAAACACACCCAGATTCTTAGAGAATACGGTCATCTGCTCACATGTCCGTCTCCCTCTGCATCTTACAGGAGAGATCTCAAGTTCCCTTTGAACACTCAGATGGTCCCATCTCTACAATCTTCTAATGCTTACCAGGACAAATATATTTATATAAGTTTGGTTTGGCCCCCATAGAAGATGACACCCAAAGACACATTTCAAATTGAAGGGTTTCAAGTGGGCCTGGGCACAGTTCAAACATGCAATCATGGGATTCCTGGGAGCTCAAAGTTCTAGCTCTGCTCTTTCAGCCGCCAGACACACGGACTGGGCCCTGAGACGCTCGCTGACTGCTGCAGGGTGATGTAGTGGTCAGTGCTGGATCTGGAATCTGGAATTTCTGCCTTTTCCATTCCAGCACATACTAGATTCCCATCACGGGGCTGTACTTCACTATTTCTTAAAGGTGTTTAAGATGCTTGGAATTTCTTTCCTTTATTGACTACAACTTTATTTAATTCTTTTGGGCTGGCCAAAAAAGTTCGTTTGGGTTCTCTGTAACATCTTACAGGAAAACCCAAATGAACTTTTTGGCCAACCAACCCAACAGCTTCACTTTTCTTCTCTCTACAGATACATTTTTAAAATATTTTTTAACTTTGATATTTCTAATACGTCACCACTGATTTGTCTGGACTTAGGAAAAATAACGACAAATGTAGTCAAAATGTGTATTAAGACTTCCAGAATAAATTTTGGGGCTTTTTTTTTCCTTTTGGCATGTTTATTTTCCCAACTATACTCTGCTTCAGCTGATGTAAACAGAAGCTTGTGTTATCTGAGTACACGCTGCCTAAACAGAAAGGATGGCTTGAAAAAAACATAGCAAGTGCTTTGAACAAACCAGTCTGGGTTTAGAATTTTGCCCAGGTCCCTGCTGGAATAGACAATCACACTGACAAAGGAATCAAAAGCTCGTAGGAAGCCAGGGGGACCATACTCCCATGGAGTCCAGTTACCAGCCCAAGAAATTCACTCCAGGTCAGCCACGTCCATGTGAAAAGCAAAGTCCTCCAATAACGAGCCTTCCCAGTGATTTTCTGCACGAAGAATTAGTTCTCTGAAATGTGCCAGTTTGAGTAACTTTAAATTTTTATTTCCAAATAAGCTCTGACCTTTACTCAAAGTTGGAGTTGTCCTCAAGTCACTGACTACTGGGAAAGATTAAGGTTTTTCATCAAACTGCAAGGGAACAGGTCAAACTTTCTACTTTTAAAATTAGGCAAAAGGGGTGTCAAAGCAGTTTTTCACACGTACGCCACTATAACAGTAAACAAGAATGGAAAACTTATTAATGACATCCCAAAATATATATGACCCGCTTTAATACAGCTGGGCTTCCCTGACAGCTCAGCTGGTAAAGAATCTGCCTGCAATGCAGGAGACTCCAGTTCAGTTGCTGGGTTGGGAAGATCCGCTGGAAAAGGCATAGGCAACCCATTCCAGTATTCTCGGGCTTCCCTTGTGATTCAGCTGGTAAAGAATGGACCTGCAATGCGGGAGACCTGGGTTCGATCCCTGCGTTGGGAAGATTCCCCTGGAAAAGGGAAAAGCTACCCACTGCAGTATTCTGGCCTGGAAATTCCACGAACTGCATAGTCCATGGGGAGGCAAAGAGTTGGACATGACTGCGCAACTTTCACTTAATACAGCCAGTCTCAACAACAAAAGAATCAAGGAATATTAATGAAAAACAATAACTTCAGGATAAAAACACAGAAGAGAGACAGAGGAGTGCCGATTACTTTGGGCAATTTTACACAAACACGTCAAGCCTCAGAGAGCAAAAATACTGCAACCACCCAACACACTCAGTTAGTGAGCATATTAACTTGTTGAATACTTGGAAGAGGCTTAATGATAATAATCGTAACAAGATGCAAGGCACAAAATTATATATATATAAGCTAATCTTAAATGTGTAACAAATATTCACAGAAGAGACTGGCAAGAAATACAGCAAAATCAATGTCAGTAATAAAATTAATTAAAAAAAAAAACCTGCGCCCTAAGTTGGATGATATCCTGCAGCAGCCAGGGCGAAAGATCTTTCTCCCTGCCTTTCACTGTGAGATGGAGAGAAAGTAAAATCTAAGGTGGGAACTCTCAATAAAACATATAAAATAAAGAAAAGTAAGAAGAGTCTTCAGGCAGCTGAGAACTTCATTGCTGGGCAAGAAATACAATGGTGGGCACAAGTAGCCATGTGGGGCTTCCACAGAGTAGGAGGTCCCTAGGGCAGCCTGAAAACCCCTGGGCTGATGGGGCGCCCCAAGCCCTGCCAGCAGTGCCCTCCAGCACCCTCAGAGCGCGCCACCTTCTGAGGCTTACCCTGATTGTCCATCACGCACATGGGGCCATCACGCTGGTAGTTGGCCACTCGAGCACGGTAGGGACAGTTCACAGGGATCTGGAGATAGTTGGGTCCCAGGCGGTGGCGGTGAGTGTCAGGGTAGGCGAAAAGGCGGCCCTGCAGTTATAAAGGGAACAGACGTTGACAGTGTGCAGTAAGAGACAGCCCATGAACTTCACTGGCAAGCGCCGGGCCCAGAGCACCACGCAGCCCTGACTGTCTGCCCGGTAAAGACCAGAGTTTCTTCTCTCCCAAATGAGTGCTCCCTAAATGAACGGTCCTTAATCTTCCACACTGTACAGCCAAAGAGCCACAAATCTTCACATCTCTTCTAGATCACAACTCCTTTTTCCCTCAAATAACAAGTTAGTGCCCAGGCTTGAATTATTTCTTATTCCTGGGACTTCCCTGGCAACCCAGGGGTTAAGACTCCAATGCCAGAGGGACAGGTGTGACCCTTGATTGGGGAACTAGGATCCCACATGGTAGGTTGTGCAGCCAAAATATAAAAAAATAAATAAGAAATAAAAATTACTTGTTTCCAAGGACACATTACACTGCAAAACAAACTTGCTAGAACCCAACTAACTGGAGTCATGAACTAATTCCACCCCTCCCCACTCTCTCACTCCAGGGGAGGGGTCAACCATTTGCTCTTAACAAAAAGACGCAGATTTCTACAAAACCAACTGTACAGGAAATTATTCCAAAAAAAACCACCTTTTGTGTTGCAGCCTGGTTTATGTCAGATACACTTTGAGCTCTGAGACTTTCTAGATATTAACAAAGTACTACACAAAGCAAGCCTTGGTATTGGACGATGGCCCTACAATGACAAGGCCCCGGATCAAGATTAAACTAAATCACATATTTACCAAGGCAGGAGATTGTGTAATTTCTTTCAATTAGTGTTGAAACAAAAACCTTGATGATTAACTCCATATAAATCTTAGTATCCAATTATTTAAATATTCTCGTTATTCAAAGCTCTACTCACAAGCAGTTTTCTTTAATTGACTCTATTATTGGCCTTGAATCTCAAAGAATATTCATGCACGTGTGCATGCTAAGTCACTTTAGTCATGTCTGATTCTTTGCAACCCCATGGACTGTAGCCTGCCAGGCTCCTCTGTCCATGGAATTCTCCAGGCAAGAAAACTGGAGTGGGTACCCATTCCCTTCTCCAGGGGTTCTTCCCAACCCAGGCCTCAAACCTAGGTCCTCCTGCATTACAAGCAGATTCTTTACCATCTGAGCCACCAGGGAAGCCTGAAGAATATTCTTATATCACTAATTCTATGGGCCAGCCAAAACACAAATCAAGTTGAATAGGGCAACTGATGTGATTATTTTGTACCAAATCACTCAGGCCAACATACTTAGTCCAGTCTTGCTGTTCTGTCCATAATCTGCTCTTGGCTGAGTGACTCTACCTCCCATAATCATGAGTCTAAAGTAATATTCAGGGACTTCCTCAGCCATCTAGTGGTTAAGACTTCACCTTCCAGTGCAGAGGGTGCAGGTTTGAACCCTGGTCAGGGAGCTAATAAGATCTGATATGCCTCTCGACCAAAAAAAACAAAACATAATGCAGAAGCAATACTGTAACAAATTCAATAAAGACTTTAAAAATGGTCCACATCAAAAAAAATCTTCAAAAATATTAAAAATAAAGTAATATTCAGATGACCAGCCATGCAACCATGAACAAAAACACCTAGGGTTTGGATGCTGGTTGCCTCCTTCTGCCCAAAACGGACTAAGCTGTGCTCTAACTATACCAACAGGACAGAAGAAAGAGCTGAGCCATCAGCAGCTCCTGGATGTGGCCTCATCATATTGTTCTGGTTTGGGGTGACCTTGTGTTTATAAGGCATCCTCGCCTGCAGGTAGAGACCCTTCCAAGTTAAGGCAGAGAAATGCATACAGCAAGGCCACATCCTGACCCCAACCTGAATGAAGGTCTCACCCGGGCCCTGTGCCCAAGCTCCTTGCTGGGCTGGGGTGAAAAAACAGCAAAGCTCTTCTACTCTAGCAGTCGACTTCTCCACTCCTGATAAACTGTGAAGCATGGGACAGAAGAAGGGCTGCCCCTGCATCACCAGGCACTCAGGGAACAGTCTCTGGGACTCACGTTACACTACTGAGGGCTTTTCACCATGGTCCGGTTTACACTTTGTATCCCAAAGTTATAAAATTTAATAATGTGTTGCCTTTCAACACTATTGTTGAAAACACCGTCCATTACTGTACAACTACTACCACCTGGTCATGAGTTAGTTCCTATCAGAGTAATTCCAAGCCCTCCTCACAGGCTCTCCTTTTCCAAGCCATCCTTCCAACAACGTCACCCTAAATATTCCTGCCAAAAGACTCTTCCTAAGGCCCCATGCAGATCCTATTACTTACCTACTCAAAAAACCTTGGACAATTCCTCAATGCTCATCAAAAGGCTAACCAAGTACAATGGTTCTTCCCTGCTGTATGGCCTCCTGTTACAGCAGCCATGGCAGTCTATCAGTAGACAGGTATTCCACCCACAGCAGTCAAATTAAATTAAAAATTAATATAAACTTATTTTCTATAAAAGGTTCAAATGCTCCCAATGTCAAAGCAAAAAAATTATTATTAAAAAAAAACAAAGGACACTTAGTTCACCTCCATTGACAGTGACACCTGAACTGGAATTGGACGCTTACATAAGAAATAGCCGTCAGTCACTGTGATCTGATCTAGGGTAAAAACTTTAACCTTTGTACCATGATCATAGTCTAAGAACACAAAAGATTGATTTACTCAATAATTATTAAGCCAGTATTTCCCCATTAATTTCTGATCCAGATAAGAATTTTTCACTCTTTGTACTCTTGAAAAAACGTACTGGCAAGAGGTGAAAAAATACTGAATGCCTAGGAACATTACCAGGGAAGGAAACGGTACCCTACTCCAGTACCCTCTGCTGGAAAATCCCATGGATGGAGGAGCCTGCTAGGCTGCAGTCCATGGGGTCACTAAGAGTCGGACACGACTGAGTGACTTCACTTTCACTTTTCCTTTCATGCATTGGAGAAGGAAATGGCAACCCACTCCAGTGTTCTTGCCTAGAGAATCCCAGGGACGGGGTAGCCTGGTGGGCTGCCGTCTATGCGGTCACACAGAGTCGGACACGACTGAAGGGACTTAGCAGCAGCAGCAGCAGGAACGTTACCAAAACAAACAGTAAACCCACTGCCTTTAATCAATGGAAACATAAACTGAGCTTGTAAAAATCATCTCTGGGTCTCTTTTTACATGTGCCATCATTTTCTCTTTACACGAAGAGAAAATGAATATAGTTATGCTGATCAAATGTTATAATCAATTAATGGTATTCCTCATCCTTGATTAGAGACTGAAAAAGAATATCCCACAAATACCTAAGGTATTTCTACTATAACTTCTTTTAACTTAAGTGCCTAAATATCAAAGTTACCATATTGGGGGACTCACTATGAAATTTGTTTTATCCTGTAATGCTCATTTAAGGATGTTTCATTCAGTCCCACAGGAACTAAAGACCCAGACCAAGGTTTAAGTGATGTCCTAGTTAATTCTTCATATAAAGATCAAGCCAAATTACACTCTGTGTGTGTGTGTGCATATGCACACGTGCAAGGGTACACAGGCATGTACACACACTCCTGCCTCAGAAACTCTCGATCAACTAGGTTTACCTGAAGCATTTTGTCAGGGCTGGCCTCGATGCCGGGTGGCATGTTGCTTGGGTCAAAAGCCAACTGTTCAACCTCAGCAAAGTAATTAACTGGGTTCCGGTTTAAGACCAGTTTACCAACTGGGATAAGAGGGTAGTCATTGTGAGGCCAAACCTAAAAATAATGTCATATTCACAATTACCAGACAACCAACAGAAGGAAATTACACACAAAAATATCAGTTTTCAAATACAATGAAGCCAATGATGTAAGTGAAAATAACATTTTTGAATCTAATAAAATGGTAAGAATTAAGGTGAGTGCATTGGTTGAATCTTTTGCAACAGTAAACAGGAGTAAATATTGACATTTTCCCTGGGCAAAAGTACATCGTCTCATCAAAATTTGTTCCCTGCTAATAACAATATATCAGGCCACCCAGATGAACTCAGTAAAGTTATCAAATAGGAACTGGAAGGGAGATGCTGGTGAGCCCTCATTCACAGGCTAGGAAACTCTTAGGTGGCTCCAACTGTTTTGTACACAACTTATAAATGCTTGACTACAATTTTTTTTTAATTAGGTGTGAAGACATCTTAGAAAGAAAACAATTTAGTTGTTAACTGACTCACCTTGGTAAGATCAAAGGATTAAATGGAAAAGTTTCTGCCTCACTGAATGTCATGACCTGGATGTAGAAAGTCCAGGAGGGGTAGTTGCCTGTGGCAATGGCATTGAAAAGGTCACGGAGGCCGTAGTCAGGATCTTCGTGGGCAAGTCTTGCTGCGTCTTCAACAGAAAGGTTTTTGATGCCCTGATCAGTCTACAGGAGAAAACAAAGAAGCACAAACTGAAACCTACTGGCAAAGTTATCAAACTTCAATCAGTAATTCACTGAGGGATTATGAGTGACACTATCCAAAGACTGGATTTTCCTCGTAACAGTAATTCCCCTCTTCAAATCTGTCACAAGTATGTATTTATCAGTAAGAAATTCTATTTGCTTATCCTGATTCTTTTCCATGTCCAGGGAATCTGTCTACACATTTTATATTTAAAATTAGTCTTTCTTTTCCTTTATGGATTCTACATTATTTGAATTTTTTAAATTGTTGACATATAGTTCACTTTCAATTTTTTGCTCATATAGAAAATGCTACATTACTGTCTTCAGAAAAGCCAAAACAATTTTTGCTATAAAGTATATATAACATATAATTTATCATTTTAACCATTTTCAAGTGTTCAAGTCAGTGGATTTCTCTGAGTACATATTGTAAAATGGAGTTGTTGGGTCATATGGTAATTCGATGTTTAATTTCTTGAGGAATTTCAAAACTGTTTTCCAGAGTGGCTACTATTTGAATGTTTATACTCATGCTATTTCCAATCAGAAAAAAAATATATATATATATATATTTTAAAAGTAAGCAAGTGGTTAATAAAATTAAAGGACTTTCCTCTTTTTTAGCATGAAGTAATTTTTTAAATTCCCTGTCTTACAATATCTCAAATTAACTACTATTGTGCTCAGCTAGTATCCTTCCACCCCAACTCTCTTTCTTTTTTAACTTTTTTTTAAAGAAATCATAGAATCACAGTTTATAAAGCTGAAAAGAAATTCAGTATAGCCACTCAAGCAGTTCACCAACTATGAGCAACCAAAAGTCTGGGTTGGCCATAAAGTTCATTCAAGTTTTTCCATAAGATGAACCCAACTGAACTTTTTGGTCAACCCAATAGTATTAATATTCTGACTTTCAAACAAGCCATTAAAACCCAAAGACATTAAGTCATTTTCACCTGAGCTCCTATTATCATCCCATCCTGCTCTTCAATAGAGTTCCCACGGCTATCTTATTTTGAAAGTGCCCCAGTAAGTCAGGCACCACATAAATATTTCCTTCGCAAGTCACCTCTAGAAGGCTGGCCGATGTCTAGCACAGAAATCCCAGCTCTCCCTAGCCAGTGGCAAGATTTTTTTCAGCCTGTTAGATCTTCAGAATTAGAATATGGAAGTCACCATCTGCAGATCACCCAGTGAATACACTAAATTGTACAATATTATTGCAATACCTTTCTGATTTTAACTGAAGCCCCTGGGTTTAGAAAGGCATGACCTTAGGTCTGGGGTCACACAGAGTCAGACACAACTGAAGTGACTTAGCAGCAGTAGCAGTAGGTCAGAATAATCCAGATTGATAAGTCTATTAGATCCCACGCTACTTCAGAGCCCTTGGCTGAACAGACCCGTAAGCATCCCAATCTTTCCAGGGCCACTGGCAGCTGGCACTATTACCCAATTTCACCATGACTAAACTGGAGCTCAGAGAACCTTTAATAATGTGCCAAGAGAGAACTGTCTAGAAGAGGGAGGATGAGAGTTCAGATCGTTCTAACTGCAAAGCCATGACCACACTAGTTGTCCCAGATACAATCACTTAGTCTTGCTCTAAGTGGCACTACACTTCTTTTGGCAATTACAAGCCAGTGGGTCAAGTGTTTCCTGTAACTGTTCCTTGCCAAAGATTATAGATCCAAGTCATAAATATAAACAGGAGTAAGAGTTTTCCTGTTTGATACACCCACCTAAGTTGTTCAGATAATGGTTAAAATAGGACAGAAGAAAATAGGTCCCTGGGATATCATTAAGTGGGAACCTGTATATGTCATGAGTTCACTTCTGTCTCTCTTATTTTAGCAGCAGTATTTGGAAACAAGTTCTTAAGCAACCAGAGGTTTTTAAAATAACCTTCTAGAGTTCCCTGGCAATATTACTTATTCTAACCAATGCCAAAGTGAAAACACCTCAATTAAAAGATTCTCAAAATATTCCCCAAAAGTAACTGATCTGATCTGATTGTATGAAAGGAAATGAAAACAAAACAAAACAAAACAAAACAAATTTTGGGCTGGAGGAGCGGCAGTGGCCAGGCAGCCCAGCATACCTCCCCAGCTCCCACTGCTGCCATGAGGAAAGTCAGCTCAGAAGTTAGGGAGGAGTGGGGAGAATGAGGAGCCCAAGAAGAGATTTGCAAGGCTATCAGCTAAACCTGCTCCTGCAAAAGTGGAAATAAAGCCCCAAAAGGCAGCAGAAAAGGATAAATCTTCAGACAAAAACGTGCCAACAAAAGGCTAATGGGGAGGAGCAAAAGGAAAACAGGACAAAGCGGCTAACCAAGGGACTAAAGATAATTTACCTGCAGAAAACAGAGACACTAAACACGAGGAGAGCCCAGCCTCTGATGAAGCAGGAGGGAGAGAAGCCAAGTCTGATTAATATCACACACCCGGTACTTTCAGTGGTCCCTGTCTCCCTGCTTATACAACCCAGAGGGATATTTTTTAATCAACTATTTGGTAAATCCAAGATTCTTAGTAGCTTTAGAAACAGTTTTAAGAAAGAGGGAATCTTGGGACTTCCCTGGTGGTCCAGTAATTAAAAATTCACCTCGCAATGGAGGGGACATGGGTTCAACTCTTGATCAGGCAACTAAGATCCCACATGCCATGGGGCAACCAAGTCTATCTGCCACAACTCATGGACCCATGCGCCACAACAAAGACCCAGACGGCCAAAGAAGTACATAAATATTTTTTTTAAAAAAAAGAAGAAGAAGAAGGAAAGTATCCCACCTCATCCAATTTTTTAAGTGCAAATGCTTTTTTTTTTTAATAAGATCATTTGCTGGTTGGTTATTTTTTGGTACGACAGAAAATAGTAGGGTACTAAATATGGGAGGCTTTGATTGTCTTGGGTGTCAGCTTAACAACTCCATAAATGGGGATAGCTTTTCTATCCTGTAATACAAAGCATATTACATAGCACTTTGGAGTTAGTTGCACACTTAATGTCTTGAACACTTTAAATCACTTCTCCTATGTTGTTTTTGGTAGAACTGTTCCCTAAATAAACTCCTTGATGTTGGCTCTCCTTGTCAGAATCTTATGCACCCTGTTAACATCTTTGGTTGCGGAAGTCCAGTTTTCCTAGTAACTTCGTTAACAGGCTATGAATGACTGAAAATTCAAGTATGTAGTATATATAATATTAAATTGTGAATTAGTGGGACTTATGATATAACAGCATAATAACATTTGAAAATATTGGTACTTGATATCCTGTCAAGGAAAATTTGCCTTCAAATTTTAAGCTAGAAAATCACCGAAACGTTTAGAGTAGAATCACAACTACATGATTGTTTTAGATTTTTGGTACATATGTAACAATTGTGTACAAACTGAAATGTCTGTATACTGATCCTCAAAACAACCAATAAAAATCTCAATTATGAAAGAAAGAAACAATTTTTGTTTCCTGACATTTATAACTGATTTGTTAATGTGTGGTGTTCATAATAAATCCTTTAAAAAATAGATGGATGAATTTAAAAGTGAGGAGAAACATTTTTGGAAAGATAGCATCAGATGTTGAAAATGAGAATGAGATGGCTATTCCAAAGAAGAATATCCCAATTCTGTCTTAAAGCCCTCCTGGACCCCAAAAGTATCTGTACTCAGAACAGTGTTCTCAGGGCTACGAAAGGCAAAGCAAAAACGTAACACATGACTGTTTGCTAACACCTGACTCTAAACTCCAACAAAGAACTCTAGGCTAAACCAGGTAGGAATTTCCTTTTACCTAGCTGGGAGGCTTCTATTATATCTTTATCTTTGATCTAAAACCTTAGATCTTCTTTCTCCAGGGAAAAAGATATATATCAATATGTGCCTGCAGCACAAGAAATGTTGAGAGCCAGCACAAAATAAGCACTTGCCAAAATATTTATGGCAGAGCTCCCAGGGTCCAGAAAGAAAAAGCTAGGCTATTGGTAGCAGCTGTGTGCTATCAGCCACATGAAGAGACCAAAGAAAGACTGCTGCTGCTGCTGCTGCTGCTGCTGCTGCTAAGTCACTTCAGTCGTGTCCGACTCTGTGCAACCCCATAGACGGCAGCCCATCAGGCTCCCCCGTCCCTGGGATTCTCCAGGCAAGAACACTGGAGTGGGTTGCCATTTCCTTCTCCAATGCATGAAAGTGAAAAGTGAAAGAGAAGTCGCTCAGTCATGTTTGACTCTTAGCGACCCCATGGACTGCAGCCCACCAGGCTCCTCCATCCATGGGATTTTCCAGGCAAGAGTACTGGAGTGGGGTGCCATTGCCTTCTCCAAAAGAGAGACTACTTTATTCTAATTGAGCAGCCTGAGTGTTTACTCAGGCAGTGGCCAATAAGATAATCACGGTCCTAATCAACCAGACAGATACTTGTCATTCTTGGGGGTGGAGGTAAGGGAAAGGTGGAGAAGGCCAGGCCTTGATCGTTGCCCAATCCTCAGGAGAAATAAGGAGACGTGGGTGGTAGGAGCCTTCCACCCCCTTTGCCAAAGGTGACCTGTACCTTATAATGGAATTTGCAATAAACTGCCTCTCCATTTGCATTAACCAGTTTGAAAGTATGCGATCCATATCCATTCATGTGCCTGTGTCCATCTGGAATCCCTCGATCACTGAACAGGAAGGAAACCTAAGGAACAGAAAAATCAAGGGTCAAATTGTTCAGTTTAAATCAAAACATATTTTTAAGACAGTCCTAAGTTTCCAGAAAAATCTCTTAATGACATGGAACATACTAGCCAAGTGCTCACAGGAAGGGTTGCAATTTGAAAAAAATATCAAACAGAAGAATTTTAAAGCAGAAAGATTAAACATAAATCACTAATGTCCTGACTCAAAATTCTATAAAGAAAAGCTAAAACAATCTGAAAACTAGCCTAACTTGTTCACATTCTAATTTAACAGAAAATGTGTTTGGTACTACTTTCCCTTCATTTCCCTAATACAAAGAGCTTGACTTCCTATTAGAAACTTTAATCCTTAATACTGTTAAATATCAATTGATAATGGTTCTAGTATCATGTAAGCTCCAGGAATGGAGAAAGATGAATAAAATCGTTATTATAAAACTCTTCAAGGACCAAGAAATCTGAGGAAGGCTCTCCAAAAGAAAGTAAAAAAACAACTCCAAAAAATATCCAAAACTGGAGAAAACTATATGAGGCATAATTAACAGTTCCTTATCAGGTGACATAGTGAAAAAAAGAGGCATTCCCACCTGATGCAGAGACTCAGGACGCAGGCTCCAGAAGTCCCAGACCATGTCCGGATCCTTCAGGTGTGTTTGAGGGTTTCTCTTCTGGCTGTGGATAAAGGACGGAAACTAAATGGAAAAAGAGAGGAAAAAAATCCAAAAATTAAGTTTACAGGACTTACGGTGTCTTCAGTTCAGTCGCTCAGTCATGTCCGACTCTTTGCGACCCCATGAACCGCAGCATGCCAGGCCTATCGTGTCTTATACATTGCCTGTTGTTAGGTTTACAGATTATCATTTTGAACAATACAATTTTAAAAATTTAAGCTGCAAAACCCTAAAATGAAATTTACCCTCTACACATTTTTGAGCAGACTGCCTCTTTTTATTCATTTTCCAAGTGCTGTAAAGGAAAACTGGATCATTCCCATCAAGTCAGTGAACCCCAAAAGGCCAAACTAAGACTAATGATAACTGTTGTAATCTGACCTTATAAAAAGATACTAAATACAGAAAAAAAATGTAAAGGCAATCCAGCCAATCCCAATCGATGTTCTCTTCTTTCCGCTTTTCCCAGGCCTTCTCCTCAAATCTACACAGAGTACTTGAAATCAATTTAAATCAACAAATATCTGCAGAGTGCGAAATAATTCATCACCTACCAGTAGAGCATCCCTGATGAAGAAAATGGGGTGTTATTTCCAACAAGATCCCAATTACCATCTTCTGTGTAAAATTTCACTGCAAAGCCACGAGGGTCACGCACTGTGTCAGCTGAGCCCGATTCTCCAGCTAGAAGATTCAAATGGGGAAAATGAAGCCTCCACTACAGTACTCTGCATCCAAGAAGCCTCAAGTCATAAAAACACTGGGATCTACCCTTCCCAACTGCTAGAAGTATATCAGGTATTTACGTGCCTGGGTTATTATTTCTACTACCCATCAGCTAATTTAGACTGAAAAAGTAAACAAAGAAATTAGCTGAGAGAAATAAGAAAGTATATATAATAACAGCTGAAAATATTATCCATTTAATATAATAAGATAGCTTTGTTCAAACAGGTAATTAAAATTTAAATTAAAATAAGGGACGATAGCTTTGTTCAAACAGGTAATTAAAATTTAAATTAAAATAAGGGACAATAGCTTTGTTCAAACAGGTAATTAAAAACTGAAGCAAAATAAGGGAAGAGAATAATTTTGAAGATTAAGGCAGTGAACAAAGAGAATAAGCAAGTTGTCAAAATTATGAGGTTAATATTAAGAAAATGAGTCAAGACAGAAATTTTTATCCTTAATTTCATTTCCTTTTGCATTTCGCAGAATTATAAAAATGCACAAACACAGACTCATGCAGAGGCAGAATTAATCAGGCATTGTGGTATGCTGAGATGCAGTTTGATAGCTCTAACTCTGACTAGCTCTGTAACATGAGAAAAATCACTCTCTCAGAAACAGAAATAACCCCACCATGCAAAGCATTAATACATCTACAGATTATAAGCAGGATCAGTACAACACTAACCATGGATGGCACAGAATTAACCCTCAACAAAGGGCAGTTGTTCTCATGGCTGTGGAGTAAGACTACCAGTTCAGGTTCCATTTGAGGCAACCACTCATAGGAAAAACTCTTTCCAAATGTCACAGAGTTGCTAGGCGTGAGCTCTGCTTAAGTATGATTTCCTAAGACCTCTCAACAAACAGAATTATAGTAACTTTCTACATGTCTTAAAATATTTTTTCTACTGTAAAATGTTGCTATACTTTGGAGAAATGCTTGTTTCCTATTGTCTGGTAAGTTTTTTCTGGAAACTAACCTATAAATGACTCAGATAAAAATACAGGGTTGAGTCAAGCAACACCAGTAATGCAAACAGACCAACTTACCAACAGTGGAGAAGCGAACTGCAATGGGCGTCCTCTTTCCAATATGCTCAAACACCTTCGCCTTGGAGTATCTGGTAATGTCATGTGTGACCTCAAAGTAGCCAAAAGCCCCTAAGGAGAAAGACACAGAAATTGGCATCACAAGACTCAGGTCACAGGGCCCGCAACAGGTATCTGGGTGACAAGAGAAACCGGTGATTTAGCACTGGCCTTCTGGGAGCTTCCAATGATGGGAGAAGGGGAGATAACCAAACATAAAATGATGAGAGCGAAATGCAATGCCCTACGTCACTCTGGGCTAAGCTGAGAGCTACAGAGCCGGAGCCAAAGAGGAGTGGAGCCAGAAGGAACTAGTCAGGGTTGCCAGAACACAGGGTCTGAGAGGCCCTTCAGGTACAAGTAGGATCTAGGAGAGAAAGAACAGGGGAGAGAGGAGAAGAAAACACACGGAAAGGCTGAGCACTTAGGAAGCTTGCCACAGAGCCAAACAACAACCTGAACGGCATTATCAAAGGCATGACGGGAAAGGCCCACAAGAAAAGCTGGAGAAGATAGAACAGGAAATAAAGACATTAGGAAGTTCAATACTTTGACCATCTTATGCGAAGAGCTGACTCACTGGAAAAGACCCTGATGCTAGGAGGGATTGGGGGCAGGAGGAGAAGGGGATGACAGAGGATGAGATGGCTGGATGGCATCACTGACTCAATGCACATGAGTCTGGGTGAACTCCAGGAGTTGGCAATGGACAAGGAGGCCTGGCGTGCTGTGATTCATGGGGTCGCAAAGAGTTGGACACAACTGAGCAACTGAACTGAACTGAAACAGGAGTCCAGCAAAACTTCTCCTTTCTATCAAGCTTTCTTTTTCCTATTGAATTTTTTTTTTTTTTAAGATTCACAATATTTAAGTAATTTATTTATTTATCGGCTGTGCCATACAGCCTGTGAGATCTTGGCTCCCCAACCAGGGACAGAACCCAGACCTCCTGCATTGGAAGCTTGGAGTCCTAACTACTGGACTGCCAGGGAAGTCCCTCCTTTTGAGTTTTTAGCTTTCTTTTAAATACCATCTACATCTTTTGTTTCTGTAATAAAAGCAAGATAAAAGTTTTACAGAAGTTTTGGACAAAAAGGAAAAATCACTACAAAAATCACTACAGCACATTTACACAACTGACATTTACAGCACATTGACTTTGCACAGTTAATTCCAGTATTTATCCAGTTAAGCGCATCATCTTAATCCAGTTATAACTACAGTATGTCTATGTCTGTATTTCCATATTTTTCATTCTTTACTAAGATGCATAATGGAATAAAAGGAAGATTACTTTTATTTTTAGCAAAATAAAGTATTTTACATGGAAGGTTCAATCCAGGGAAATAACCATCATTTAATTACTGACCCCTCTATTGATGAACATTTTTGCCTTTCCCCAAGGAATGGAAATTTGGCACTTCTCTTAAAGGAACTCTGATCCTTTGAGAAGTAATTTTTAACCCAGATGTTATGAAACAGTCCTTTCACAGCAAATGAACACAGCTCTCACCTGCTCCTTTGGCGTGCACCACTCTCTCAGGAATTCTCTCCCGGTCAAAGTGAGCCATTTCATCAGTGAAAACCACATCTTGGACAAGAAGGGGCCCTCGCGGCCCTACCGTCAGCACGTTGAGTTTGTCTCCTACTGGATTACCGGCTCCAGTGGTCAGAACATCAGCTTTCTAAGTGAACAGGAGAGGAAAGGAGTGCAAGAGAGTCAACACCACCAGGCCCTCAATTTCCACGGTCACAGGGCACATCATTTTGCATTTTTACATCTGCTACTCGAACTCTTTTTAAATCTCCTGTGTGAAAAGCACTGAAAGTTACAAAATATGCAGTTGCCTGAAATTTATAATTGGGTCACAGAAATCCTAAGAAATGCGAAGGCGGACGATATCTTGATAACTCACCAACTTGTTCCCCCTCTGTTGTAGACACAGGAAACCCCAGGTAGAGATCCCCCTAAAAGGGATTATATGTCATATGCGTTTAACACTGAATGTCCAAACTCATAATGAGAGATGGTCCCCAGGGAAGCTATGCCTACACATGCTTTACACAGATTTTCCAAATACTTCCTGACCGCCAGACATGTCAAGGCGAATCACCCTGCACAGTGCAGTATGCTTCTCTCAAGCTGTATGTACCAGCCATCTGCAGCATCTCTTCTCAATTCCAAAAGAAGTCACCGGCTTTTGTCATCACCGAAAATAAACAGTTACTGGTAAGATGGATTACAGTATTAATTTTCTAAAGATGCCAAATGTCTATGAGATGAGATAAGTTGTTTTACTGTAATTAAAAATTAGATCCACCCAATTTTCCCATTTCTATTATATCAAGAGCCCTTCAGCTGTCTCTTCTCTAGGATGGGAGCAGCATTTTTAAGCCTCACGTGATCCCGGGCAGCTTCATCTTGCTCTGTGGTCACATTCTGCTTTTGACAGCAGCCTCTCCCCTGACCTTCCCCAGTCCTCCCCTGGCTACCAGCAAGTTAATAAACTTTTCATGTGCAAAAAAAAAAAAAACTGCAGGGGAGGGGGCCCAGTGGTTGGGGAGACTTCCCATAAAGGAAAAGAGAACGTGAGAGAACACCAAGCTCGGTGAAAGGAAAGGTAAGCAAGTCAGAGGGTCATTTCCATCTTTGCAAACCTAATACAGGAAGGCTGGGAAACTAACAAGACCACATCACAAGACTCCTCCTCAGGACCAGGTCAGGGTGATAAAGTCAAGAATAAAAACTACGCCCAGAGGAGGCAGACGCAGAGCCAGCTGGATGAAGGGATGAGTGAGCTGAAGGACTAAAGAACGAGATGGTCTCGCCTCGTGACAATGAATCATGGATCTTAGTGTGGCAATGCTGGAATGGTGCCATCACTGGGCCTCCTGCCCACCCAATGTAGGAATCTCCTCCGTGACATCCATCTCCCCGAGAAATGAAACCTGGGTTTGTAGGTCAGTAACATTCAGCATCTCTTCTAGTTCCCTGGTCTAATAGATCAACTGTCCTCTCTTTTAACACCTTTCCAAGCCAATGGATATGCAATTTGTCTTTAAAACAAGTGTGGCAGGAAAAGGTTCAACAGTCAGCAAGACAGAATGGAGGTCATGGTTAAAGATCAGGGAGGAAAAGGCCCCTGACTTCAGGCGGTGTTTAGGGCAACATCAAATAAGAGATACTGAATTTAAACACAGAGAGTATTCACTCCAGAGAGATGATATGGAGTGGGAGGTGGGAGGGGGTTCAGGTTTGGGAACTCAAGTACACCCATGGTGGATTCATGTCAATGTATGGCAAAACCAATACAGTATTATAAAGTAAAATAAAGTAAAAATAAAAATTAAAAAAAAAGAGAGTATTCACTAGATGAAAAGAAGGACACAGTATATTCACAGAGATGGTGAGGATTAACAGAGTTAACGCAATGAAGCTTTACTAAATAAAGTAAGTAAAGGTGGAGCTGGGAAATTGACCATCAAAAGCAAAATTTTAAAAGTCATTTCTGAAAAAAAGCCAGTTCCATGCAGTGAGCATTGCAATTAACCCCAGAATAGATACAATTTGTTTTGATTTTTGTTTAAATCAAACTTCCAGCATTCTCAAACATTTAGAATAATTTTGAACCTGATGCTAGGAAAGACTGAAGGCAGGAGGAGAAGGGGAGGACAGAGGATGAGATGGTTGGATGGCATCACCAACCCGATGGACATGAGTTTGAAGTTGGTGATGGACAGGGAAGCCTGGTGTGCTACAGTCGTGGGGCCGCAAAGAGTTGGACACGACTGAGCGACTGAACTGAACTGAACTTGAAGTTTAAAGCAGTGAAAACCAGCCCTCCTGGGCTACAAGCAATGACAAAAATGTCCAACAGCAAGACCTGGAAGATGGTACCTGTTTAGACGAGTACAGTCAGATGAAGCCACTCCCTGCACGTGCTGAGAAAGACAGAGGTGATGACAGGGGAGGGGAGTGGTAAAGGAAGAAGAGAGGAAAATGAAAAGCCTACCAATGGCAGAGGCAGCAACTGTCTGGCAGTAGAGATGACAGCAACAGGTCAGCGGACTTCAGCCAGAGGCCAGGAAAGACAGGGCAGGAGGGAAAAATAAGTGGGAGCTGTCTGTTGGTCAAGGACATAAGAGGCAGCCACAGCGCACCTGGGTCTCATTCGTTCAACAGCCGCAGGGTGGACTCTGCAGGCTGGATGGCAGAGGCGGGGCGGCGGGGGAGTGGATTTAGCACTAGGGCCCCTCATTTCAAGTCACTCATTCACCAGCTGTGGTCCCTGTCCTCCCGGTCCCCACAGACCACAGAGCCTGGCAGGATGCATCCCTGTGACCTGCACACACAAGGGTAGAGGTCTGCCCACTCAGAGGAGGGTAGACAGAGGCCTCCCGAGGACAGTGAGTGCCAGTAAAACCAGAATACAACCACACCCTCGAGCCCGTGCCCCTGTTATTCACCAGCATCAAACAAAAGAAACAACATCCTGTGACGCAAGCTCTGGGCTTTCTCTAGGGATATGATGGAGAGTGGTAACCACTGGTCCAAAGCTAATCAGAAAGGACAAACACGCAGAATCAGTACAGCCGATGGGACTGTACCTAGTGTCTTATTTCCCTCTGTAACTACCACCTCTCGAGCACTTGCCATATGCAAGGCTTTTTTTCCTAGCTATCTTCATTTAAGCCTCTCAACAACCAGTGAGAGGAATATCATTGCTTGTTTAGTGGTCGATGCCACATGCTCAGAGTATTTAATAACTTTACGCAGATTTCTATGTGGCAGCACACAGGAACGCGTGGAAGGGCAAAGATATGTCTGCCAACTTGCTGGTTAGAGGGTTTTTGTTTTTTGTTTTGTTTTTTTTTTTGGCCACTCCACGTGACAGTGGCATCTCAGTTCCCCAACAGGGACTGAACCTGTGCCCCCTGCATTGGAAGCGAGGAGTCTTAACCACTGGACTGCCAGGGAAGGGCCTGTTTTAACTCAGTGTAAGATCACCTCAGAACTAGAATTTCTTTAAGGACAGAAGAGCTCTTCTGTTGACAGATAATTCTAAGAGCTCCCGCTCTGGGAAAGCAGCATCAGTTACCTGTTAATGTGTTTAACATCTTTCTGGCTGCCAATTCCTCATGACAATCGTACATGCTTCTCCTGGACCTCTCTTCCTGCCCCACCCATGCCGCCCCACAAGCTGAGCCAAGGGCATCTTCCTGTGCCCCACAGAATAGACAATCTCATTGCCTTAATGTTTTATGGTTTTTTCTCTCGAGACAGTATACTCTTTCTGCATCTAGGGCCCTGCCACAAGTGCACAACCAAGGCTGAGGATTCAACAAGGGAATGAATTAAACTATGGACTGATATGAAATCGCCAAGAAAGATCATTTCTAAAAAGGAGGAAGAGGTAACAATAGCCCATGCCTCTCCCTGCACCTTTCCTCCAAAAAACAAAAGGGAAATATCTGAACTTATAGCTTCAAATTCTTTTTTTTTTTAATTTATTTTTATTTTAGATGATGCTGGGATTTCATTGCTGTGCCGGGCCTTTCTCTACTTGTGGCGAGTGGGGACTACTCTCTAGCTGTGATACGCAGGCTTCTTATTGCTTTGGCTTCTCTAGGTGCAGAAAAAGGTCTCGGCGTTCAGACTTCAGGAGTTGCGGCACACGGGCTTATTTGCCTCGTCACACATAGAATCTTCCCGGATGAGGGATGGAAGCCACGTCCCCTGTGTTGGCAGGTGGATTCCTAACCACTGGATCACCAGGGAAGTCCTGTAATTTCAAATTCTGATGAAAACCCGTTAAACCACCTTGTCATAGAAACTGCTGCAGCAACTGGCAAGAAGTACTTTGGCCTGGTTTAAAGGCTAGCACCATGATTAGAAAGAGAGGCTTGAGATTAAAGAAAATTCCACTTTGGCTTTGCTCTTTGCATTTTTTGGCTCAAACTAAGACAGAGATGAAGAAATTTTCCTGGGAGCGGTCAAGATGGCTTTCTCTGGCGAAATATTTTGTCAGTATAGTTGCCACTGGTCAGTGCCCTCTGCTCACAGAATTTCCAAGAACTCTCTATCGTAGGCTTCTTTTTTTAAACTGAAAAACAGGACATACAAACTGTCCCCACCTTTCAATCCCAATAGAGTCATAATGTCAGCTTTATATTCTCAGAGATCAGTATAGAATATACCTATCATTTTCTAGCAAATCAGTGCCTACAACACACCCCGTTCATAAAACCAAAGACAGCCTTGGTCCTCGAGTTTCCTTGGTCTTCGAGTCAGGGGAGTTGGAATGACAGTGGGGTGGGGTTCCAGGCCTCCTGCCCTGATGCAAGGAAGCGGGGAAACTTCCCCTTGTGGGGCGGTTTGGGAAAGGGACCCAGGCCTACACAGGGCCCCACGCTCTTCCCTTTGGAAGCCAGTGGCCACAAGCAGCATCTACTCCTCTGGTAGTCTCGAGTTGCCTAAACACAAGGCAGAAATAAATTCAAATCAGGGAAATGGTCTCAGCAGGCCCTCTTCGCCAAAACTCCTAAGCCACGTTCTCCAGTTAAGCCTCAGCTTATAATGAAGATGATGCCTGCATCTCCTGTCACCCTACTGATCCTTTCTCTGCCTCCCTCTGTTTAGGTATGAAAGGCCTTACTAGACACACTCAAGCTTCAGAACAAATATCAGCTTGCTCTGCGGGCACTGTTCTACACTCTACTCAGGTTATCCCATTTAGTCCACTTCTCCAAGGTAAAGACTGTGATAATCTCCACTATACAGAAGAGGAAATTGAAGCATGGAGAAGTTATACAACCAGCTCAAGGCTACCCACCTAAAATGGGGCAGAAGCAGAGTTTGAACCTAAGCAGACTGGCTCAAGGACCCAAAAGCATACACTATAGCGCCTCTCAGAACAGCACAGCTTACATCTTCCGCAATATTCTACAGGCTGGGCAACTGACATGTGTTGGTTTACATACATTTTATATAAATTAATTCTCACAGCAATACTGCAAGGTAAGGAGAATTGTTATCCATTTTCAATGTGGGAAACGGAAGGGGAGGGAGGTGAAGTAATGTGCCCAGTGGTCAAGCCTCAAGTTGAATCCTGTTTGATTGTAAAGCCTGACCCCTCACTGGTTACTAAATCACTGTAAACTTCGTTTAAAACCACCCTAAGGAAGAGACAGATGGACTTAAGAGACTTATCAATCAGTGCCATGTGTGAACCTTATTTCATCTAGATTTGAACAAAGTGTTAAAAAAAAAAGAGAGAGAGAGAGAGAGAGAGACAATGTCAGGGATTCTCAAGACCTCCCCCGGGTGATTCTCTAGAACTCACAGAACTCAGCATCTAGCCATCCTCAGGCCATCCTTTATTACAGCATTTAGATACAAAGCAAAATAAGCAAGGAGGAGAGGCTCCTTAAGTCAGAGGAAACCAGCAGAAGCTTCCAAGAGTCCTCTCCCAGTGGAGCCACACAAGACACGCCTAATTTCCCCAGCAAGTCGTGGCAACTCAAATGAACTGCTGTTCTGTAGGGGAGCTCATTATGGGGGAAAGTTGGTGGGACAAAAATTCATTATTGAAGCTGACAGACAGAAGCTTAGAGCTTCATTATACCATCTTCTCTGTTCAGCTCTGGTTTGAAATTTTCTAGAATATAAAGTGTGGGTTGTTTTGTTTTGTTTATTTTTTCAATGAAGAATCAAAGAGCAATGTCGAAGAAAAGAAGTAAGGGAGAAGTTGAAACAAGGGACAGAAATAGAGGGCTGCATCATGCATGAGTGGTTAGCCTGGGCAGGCTCTGTGTTAAATACTCTTCCTACATCAACACATTCGGTCAAGACAAAGGACAGGCAAGGTTCAGCACTGTACTCAAAATATACAACAGACCAGGTGATTAACGCTTCTTCCTGGTGGTGATTTAGTCACTAAGTAGCCTCCGACTCTTGCAACCTGCAGACTGCAGCCCATCAGGCTGTTCATGGGATTTTCCAAGAACACTGGCGTGGGCTGCCATTCCCTTCTCCAGCGGATCTTCCCAACCCACGGACCGAACCCATGTCTCTTGCGTTGCAGGCAGATTTTTTACTGAGCCACAGGCTCCTGCTCAGAGATGGCTTACTGTCACTAGAAAACACGGAGAATCCTAAATTCCATGCAGGTGATTTACTCCTAAATTCTGAATTCAATAGGATGTGCTTTTTTTTGTCTTAAAACATCGGAAGCATTAGAGTGACTCCCCTTGATACCACATCACACTGAGGGGGCTCTCTAGCACAAAGATCAGTAAACGGACAACACTGGGAAATGTTTCTGACTGCCTTAAAGACTAAAAACTATGCTTTCTGGGCTCCAAGTGGCAACTTCATCACCAAAATATACTTCATCTTGTAAGCTGACTTCATAAGCCACCAGGTGCCTCAGTATAAGTCAAGAACTGTTGGTCATTCTAAGTGCAAGAGGCAAGAACGAATTCTTGTCCTACTTTACTCATTGTCTAAGTTATTCTATACCATCCACCTCTAGAAGTGCCATTCAATAAAAAATTGAATAATATATAATGGAAAAAAATGAAATCCAATAAATGTAAGAAAAAATCAAAATGTGTTCTTCATTAAGAACCAAATGGGCCCTGTTGGTACTAAACAAAGTATACTAGAGTGTCAGCGAGAGTGACAACAGGCCTCTCCGCACTGTGCTGACTGCTATGGAATATGGCCTCTGCCTGACAACAATGCACGGGGCAAGGAACAGTAAGATCTCACAGGCAAGCAAAGAACTGCCCTTCCCTGGTAGCTCAGATGGTAAAGAATCTGCCTGCAATGCAGGAGACCTGGGTTCGATCCTTGGGTTAGGAAGAGCCCCTGGAGAAGGAAATGGCAGCCCACTCCAGTATTCTTGCCTGGAGAATCCCATAGACAGACCATGGAGTCCCAAAGAGTCAGACAAGACTGAGCGACTTTCACAAACAAGGCGTTGTCAAAGTGAACCCTGTGAGGGCAGAGGGAGCAAATGCCTGAAGAAAATTAAAAAGTGATTCCAAGGATTCCCGGGAAGACAACTAGTGGGTAGTTTTTCTGTTCTTTTTTGCAGATATTAATCCAACTTTATCAGTAATCACTTTTTTTTTTAAGTAGGTCTGGATGAGCTCTATCAGCTGTCTTATTTTTAAAACAAAATTTATTGAAACACAGCTGATTTACAGTGTTGTGTTTGTTAGTTTCAGGTATATAGCAAAGTGATCCAGATAGATAATTTAGGTTCCTTTCCATTAATCATTATTACAAGATATTGTGTATAGTCCCCTTATGCTGTACGGAAGGTTCTTGATGGTTATCTGTTTTATTTATAGTAGTGTGTATATGTAATCCCAAACTCCAAATTTATCCCTGCCCCACCACTTTCCCCTTTGTTAACCATAAATTTGCTTCCTATGTCTGTGAGTCTATTTCTGTTTTATAAATAAGTTCATTTTTATCATTTATTTTTAGATTCTAGTGGACAGTTTTTATTCCAGGAAAAAAAAAAAAAAGTTGCCTTTTACAAGGAAGATAAATGTCAGACTTCAAGGTCATATGGTTGGACCGCTAAGCACAGACTGACTGAACACAGCTCCTCCCTCACTCTAATGGGAAATGTCTGCTTTTCAAGCAAGGTTCTTTTGTATTATTTTGTACCAGAGGAAACATGTCCCAGTAGCTGCTCCCGTTTTTTTCTTTTCTTCTTGGTGAGTTCTCTATATTTCCAGATATGGTCAAAATACACTGCTACTGGTTTTCAATAATCAGCAAACAGAATAATCCTACCAAGAAGAAAGCCTTGAAAACACACGGAATGGCTACTGAAAAAGAGGTTTTCTCTGTTTTGAAAAGGACTTTACTAAATAAGTCTGACAGCACTGAGAATTGCACTAGTCCTTTAATTTACAAAAAAAAAAAAAAAAAAAAAAAAGTAGGGAGTAAGAGGAGAGAAAGGCTCAAAAAATGAAGGAGGACGATCCACTAAGTAAAAGATTCCTTTACCTTCAGCAGTAGAAACTACAGCAGTCACAGTACTAGAAAGGACGTGAACAAAAAAGGTGGTTTCCACAAGAAATGCAAACACACGTGCTCAAGAAGTTATTCAGTCACCTCTTCTCCAGCCCCCTGAATGTCGGCAATGCACAGTGCAGCTATTACCAAATTTACCCTAAAAAATACATAAACCCTCAAAGGTTCTGTCTTGTGACTCATTGATAGGAATGGATGGTCTAAAATCCAATTTCTCTTCCAAGTAATAACGAACTGTTTAAAAAGGAAAGGCTCGAAATGCTCAAATTCTCCAGTTTTTAAGGGATCAGAGGCTACTAATTACCTTAAGTTTCGCACAGGAAGAGCCAATGGCATTCTAAGCAATATACAAAGTTTCCATCAAGTTCCATTCAGAGGGACTGGAAATAACCTGGAGAACCACCTCCCTCCCCTAAACCTACTTTGAGAGAAAGAAAAATAAAGATTTTTAAGAAGATCCAAGTCATACCTATGAACGTATTTGATTTGTCACTCGCCTATTAAACTTCACAAAGGTCCCAATTCACTTGTCAGCAATGAAATATGCCCACAAGGAGAGACGCCCCATAAATTGTTTTCATGCTGACTGACCTCGGTTCCAAAGGAGGAGACACCCAGCACGACATTCAGCATCCGGCTTTTGAGGGAGGAGATGGCAGGGTGCCCTCCAGCAGCAGTTCCGCAACTAAACTGTTCACAGTCCAGAACAAATATAAACAAAGTGGGTGGTGGAAGGCAAGATACTGATGCAGAACTGCCCACTTATTTTTTTAAAAAGCACTTGCCGAGCAAATGAAGATTTGGAAAAAAAAAAAATTACTACACTTTACTGTCATACATTTCTAACAGAAAGAATATTTTAAAAGTCCAACATACCCTTTTGAAAGAGATTATGCCTGTTTGCCCATCACCATATCAGAAGAAAATGGCTAGAGAGATTGTCACACATGGAAAGTATGTTTGGACACATGTAGAAGGGTTGGCAACTGTCACCCAGCCACATGACAGGGTTCTAGACAAAGGAATGCAGGCAGAAGTGACATAACCACTTCCAGCCTGGCATCTAAACCTCCCCCATACTCTCCTCCACGCTCTTAATCGTCTGTGACCAGACAGTGCTGTGGAGGGCAACATTAAGAAACTACGTGTTGCCACAGGAGCAGCCTCTTTCAGCCTGCAGCCTCAGGGAACTGTGGGCTGCCAAGGACTCACTACCTCCTTCTGCAACCTCAAACCATTTTGGCTAATCACGTAAGAGAGAAATAAACTTCTTACAGGTTTATGCCATTATACACTTTGGGATGTATTATTACAGCATGTAGGCCATGCGTGACTGTACTTAAAACATGGGCTATGAATCAAGGATAGTAAAACAAACAATCCAATGTTTTAAAGGACAAAAGATTTGAACAAATCCAGTAAAGAAATACATATGTGTGTGTTAGTCAGTCATGTCTGACTCTTTCTGATCCCGTGGAATGCAGCCCGCTAGACTCCTCTGTCCATGAATTCTCCAGGCAAGAATACTGGAGTGGGTTGCCCTTTCCTCCTCCAGGGGATCTTCTTGACCCAGGGATCAAACCCAGGTCTCCTGCATTGCGGGCAGATTCTTTAGCATCTGAGCCACCATGTACACCAGTGGTCAAATAGGCACATGAAAAGATGCATCACTGGTCATCAGAGCAATGCAAATATCACTTCTTATTCACCAGAAAGGCTAAACTTAAAAGAACGACAATCCCAAAGGTTGGCAGGATGTGGACCAATGTAACTGTCAAACACTGTTGATAGAAGTATAAAATGGTAAACCACATCAGAAGGCGGCTTAGGAATTTCTCATAGACATTCACTTACCTTATTCACTTACTCGGCAATTTTATTCACAGGTATTTTTTAAGAGAAATAAAAGCATATGTGCACAAAAAGACTTGTATAAGACTCTTTATAGAAACTTAATTCATAACAGCCACACACTGGGAATAGTTCAGGTGCCAACAACAGGATAACCACACGGTGCTCTAATCAGACAATGGTGGTCTAATCAGCAGTAGTACTAGTACTCAGCAATACAGGCAATGACAGGAGTGAATCCTAAAACATTTTTAAAAATATCTTAAAACATATTTGCTGAATGAAAGCAGCGTAACACAAAAAGTTTCTAAATCAATGGTTAAAAAGCAAAATCATCAGTGGTTGCCTGGAGCAGGACTGCTTGAGAAGCAGGGAAAGATGGGAAACGGCATGAGGGAACATTCCAGGGTGATGAGAATCTTCTACATCTTGATAAGAGAACCAGATTCGCAGGTGTTTATATTTATCAAAAAGCAGAGATTGGTACACTTCATATTTGTCTGTTTTTATATATAAATTTTGCCTTAAAAACATAAACAAATAATGAATTCTGGTAATTTGCATCAAGTCTACTGATGTCTACAACATACTCTGAAGTGCCCCTCCAAAACATAGGTTAAGGGATTTATGAAGGGAAGACAGATATGGAATAACATGTTAAAAGCAATTTTTAAAAATGTGGTAGGTATATAGGCATATACTACACAATTTTCCTCACTTTTCCAAATGTTTGAAAATCTTCCAAAGCAAGCATTGGGAAATTACAAAGGGAATGTGACAGACGCAAAATTCCTTTGGGAAGTGGGCAGTCTCCTCATAAAAATAAGCAGTTTTCACTCAGAGCAGCTCAAGTAAGGAAAAACAAGACACCAATGCGACTGCCAATCAGGACAATGTAAACAGCGCACCGAGATACCCGGGCCGAGGAGACAGAAGCATTTCAACTAGGGCTCCCCAGATTATAGACGTGCTTTGCAGGCCAGCTGTTTCTCACACGGGTGACCATGTAGGGCAAGTCACCAGCAAGATCTTAATGATTTAACAACAGTTAATGATTCTCCCAGTGACAAGGCAAGCTAGTCTCAACGGAGCCCTTTCAAAAGAATGAATTTTGTTTTATGAGAAACTCATTTGCCCATATTTTTTCCAATTCAGTGAGGATCATGAAAGCCTCCATGTGAACCAAGATGTAGCAACCACTGGGTTTACAGAGAGTCCTGGCTCTAGGAAGCAGAGTCTGATCTTCACTCTGCCACTGACTAGCCACTTGTCATTGACTGAAAAGATGCTAAGTCTCTCTGGTTCACTTTGCCTAAGAACTCATGAAAAGCCAAATACCCTAGTAGCAGATAATAAGAAACAAAATGAGAAGAGAGATTTTCCAGGCCCTCTAAAGAGAATGGTAGCCTTCTCACAAACAGGGAACTACAAGGTAATCCATGAGCATTCAGCATTAATCCTAGTTCATGAACACTAACTCGGTCTTAAGAGCACTAAACGAGTACTCGGTCACTACCTAGACGGGTGGCATGAGGTGGGAGGGAGGTTCAGGAGGGAAGGGACATATGTTTGCCTATGGCTGATTCATGTTGATGTATGGTAGAAACCAACACAATATCGTAAAGCAGTTAACTTCCAATTAAAAATAAATTTTAAAAAGAAGAAAGAGCACTAGACAAGATGAGGAAAGCATGACTCTAGTCCTCTCTCTGCCATTAACCAGCCGCCATGGGAACTGGGCAAGTCCCGAACACTCTCTAGGCCAATCTGACAAAAGAAGACTCAAAACAGAAGTGCTCCCATCCCACCCAACCTGCTCAGAGATGGCCTTTAATGCTCTGCATCCTAGGGGTACAGGCCAACCACTATGGGGCTGAATTCCTACTCAGCTGTAAAGCTCTTGTTCAGATGTCACCTGCTTTGAGAAGCCTGCCAACAGGGTCAGTCACTCCCTTTACACTCAGCAGATAACCTATATTAGTGCCCTGGCCACGTTGGAAGGTAACCATCTATTTTACCTGTCTTGTCTCCCAAACTTGACTTTGAGCTTTCAGCCTCCCTGGAATTTGTTCCACTTGCCCCAGCGCTGTGCCTAGCACATGCTGGCACTCAAAGCATAGGTGTAAATAAATGCATTAATGAATCACTACGGTCACTTTTAGCTCTAAAATGCTAGACGATGTTTTAAGTGCAAAAGAAATCATGGGTATACAAATCTTTCTATTTAGCTGTTTAATGCTGTATGTGCGCTCCCCTGGTAGCCCAGATGGTAAAGAATCTGCCTGCAACACGGGAGACCTGGGTTCCATCCCTGGGTCTGGAAGATTCCCTGGAGAAGGGAATGGCAACCCACTCCAGCATTCTTGCCTGGATAATTCCATGGACAGAGCAATCTGTCTGTGGGCTATAGTTCATGGGGTTACAGAGAGTCAGACACGACTGAGCAACTAACACACAAACAATGCTTTATGTTCAGTGCTGGGGACATGGAGATGATAAAAGACGTTCCCTGCCCCCAAGACACCCCCCACCCCAAATAAGCTGGTAGTTATTGTTCGAGCGAGGGCAAAGCTAGAGCCTGCTCCCACTTCCCTCGTCACTTCCTTTCTTGCAGCTGCAGCTCTCTGCCTCTTTCCCCATAAGCCTTCACTGCTGCCTCAAACTGCAACCTCTGTCCCAGCTGGCAAAGGCGCAAAACTGTAAGCCAACCACCCACGACCTGCAGCCTACCACAAATCCTGCAGGACCGCTGCCCCCGGGGCCCAGAACCCTCTCCCCTCCCGCCCGCGAATGTAACAGCCCAACCAAACCGAAAGAAGCACAAGCACACTCCTAGGCCCCCCGCGATTGGTGGTACAGCCCTCCCTCCCCAGAACCTCCGCGCTGGGGCAGCAGGGGCCGTTACTTGAGGACACCCAGCTTCCTACGCGGAGCGTAGGGCCGGCTCGGAGCGCGCAGGGTGTACCTGCGCGGCCCTCTGCTCCTTCCAGTGTTTCATCTGGTCGCTGGCTGGATCCCGGTTGTCCGCCATGGTGTCTGAGCGGCGCCGCAGAACTTTGCTGGTGGGCTCGGCTCACGCGACTGCAGCGCCGCAGCTGAAATAGGCGACTTCAGACTCCGCCACTCAGCTCCGCCCCCCCTCGTCCCGCCCCCCTCGGCAGGACCGCCACCTGATTGGCCACTTGAGCTCCAGGCGGAATGGGATTGAAGCCAAATAGGGGCGGGGCTGAGGAGCAGGGACTCGGGGAGAGGAGAGGCGGGGGAGTGATAGGAAAAGGAACGGCACCTCCTCACCTCCGACCCCCAAACTCCAGATTAGCTAATTTGGGGTTGGACCCCACGTACCCGGGTGTGACTGTCTCCTCGGCTTATCAGTATCCTTCAGGGTGCCCTGGGAGGTAGGGGTTGGTGGCCTGCCAGTTTTTTTGAGGCAATGTTTAGGCCCTTCTTGGTGGGGCTTTGAATTCAGTTAACATGCTCTCAGCTCTTAAAAAACAGAGAGAGAGAAATCCATGGTTTGAGTTCCTCTGTGCAAAATGAAGGTTTGTCATGCTCTAATGTTAATAATTTTGTTTACAACTGAAAGGATTGGTGGAATTTGGAATAAATGCAAACACTGATTCTACATTTAAGTAAGACCCGTGATCACACTCTCAGATGTCGCATAATTGTTTCTTTGTCAAAGATTAGAGATGACATGTATACATTTTAAAATGGTTAACCAACAAGGATCTGCTGTATAGCCCAGGGAACTCTGCTCAGTGTTATGTGGCAGTCTAGATGGGCCCGTAATCTGGGGGAGAATGGATAGGTGTGCTGAATCTCTTTGCTGTCCACCTTAAACTATCACAACATTGTTGGTTGGCTATACTCCTGTATAAAATAAAAAGCTTTTAAAAATAAAAGTAAAAAACACAGAAAAGCGAAATATTTGCAAGTTCTAAATCGTAATAGTCTAAAATACATAGGACAAAAACTCAATCCTTTAGATTCCCTGTTTGATTTAGAAGTTCCCCTTTTTAAGTGTCTGCTATGTGCTGGACACTGCTGATGGTTGCCAAACTCTACCACTTAATCTTCACAACAAAAAGAATATAAAGGTCAGTGAAGTCTCCCCACCATGACAGAGTATAAACAAGCATGAAGAGATTGGCTTGCTCCTGATGTAGAATAATTAACTAAGTTAAATAAGATGTCCAAACCCACTATTTATTAACAGAAATGCTGCTTAGAGTTTAGAAAATGTCTTCCCTAAGTCAGTGTGACTAATTTTTGAGGTGTTTGAGCAATGCATTTTAATAAGTGAAATAATATATTTTGTGATATTCCAGAAGAAAAATGCTCAAGAGTTCAACAGTGCAAAAATGGCTTATTCTATGAAAATATCTTCAACTGGTGTTTTACTCTTGTCAAGACGTTTAAATTAGGTAAAGTGTGAAGAGACTTGGTTATACCCAGCTAGAGAGATTGTCTACAAAGTCTGAGACTTGGCATAGTAAAGCTCGGGGAAAAATGGTCCTCCCAGACCTCAACAGAGATCTGTACTCCTACAACTTCTCATCCTGAGGCCACGTTATAGATCTTTTCTTCGGCTGTGTGAACCTCCCACTCATAGGGCATCACATTTGTTCTTCGGATCTTCCCTTCCCCTCGTCGTTTCCATCCTCTTGTGGTCAGGAGTTGCCTTATTCCAGATAGGCTGCCATTCTTTTCTTTTACTGCGGGTTCATATCACTTTTTATACTTGAGCTTGGTCTTGGAAATGTTCGCATACTCTTGGGAGTCTAGCCCAGTCATATTTGTATAAAAAAAAGGATTTTTGTGGTTAGAACTGGTAATCTAACCACTGTCTATAACATTATTTGTATGAGAATAAGTCTTTCAAGCTTAAGTAGAAGGAGCTAGGGAGGGCTACCAAAAATTTTTTGCCAAGTCGCATGATCATTGGATTTATTAAAAGGCCCTAAGGAAGAAAAGAAAACACAGTACCCACAGAGAACTTTCAAGTATTTATGTACATGATTTATGGAATGATGTACATGATTCCTCCAGTGGGTCTATGCAAATCGCATCTCCCGTACCTGCTGATTTATATGTCTCCTTATGTTAAAGGCCCTTTGTTTCCTGGGCCTCAGCTGCTTAGTGGTAGGACTTTTCTTTCTTTTCTTTCTTTTGGCTGCACCACATGGCCTTAATTCCTCAACCAGGGATCAAACCTGCACAGTGTCTTAAAGTGGTAGGACTTTTGATCTTTCTCGTTTTCACTGGGAATTGGATCAAATGCAATCTCTCTCCAGGTCGTCACTTTGCTTATTTGCTTCTCTTGAAAAAGAGGCAGTTTGTTTGCCACTCCAGATTTACTCTCCATCCTTCTTGATTCTAATCTGTACTCCAGAAATCTTGGATTTTTATCATCCACTTGGCCCCACAATACCCTGCCTTCTTCTTGAGTTCAGCCAATGGTGGGCTGGCATAAGATCAGAGCTTAGGTGGAAAGAGGGACTAAGTTATTTGTTACATTAGCGCCAAAGTTGGATTTACCAGAGTTAATGAAGCTTAATTTTAGAGTTCCTCACCAGCATCCCTGGACTCACCTACACATGTTCCTTCCAAACTTTTGGGAGGAGTCTTCACAAAGTGCTTATGTGCACTTTTATGAGTCTGCATAAAATGTGTGAAGTATTTAACCACAGTTGATATAACCATCATCTTTGCGAATCCGAATTGCCCTTCACCACATTACCTTTCTTATCAAGTGTCATTGGAGTGACTGTGGTTATTTTTGGCATCCTGCTAAGGAGACATTGAGTTGGGGATTATTTACTTGAGTTTAGTGGAACACATTTGACTTGCAGTCTCTTCCGTGTGTACTGAGTTGAGTTCAGTTCAGTTCAATTCTGTTCAGTTGTTCAGTCGTGTCTGACTCTTTGCGACCCCATGAATCGCAGCACGCCAGGCCTCCCTGTCCATCACCAACTCCCGGAGTTCACTCAGACTCAAGTCCATTGAGTCTGTGATGCCATCCAACCATTTCATCCTTGGTCTTCCCCTTCTGCTGCCCCCAATCCCTCCCAGCATCAGGGTCTTTTACAATGAGTCAACTCTTCGCATGAGATGGCCAAAGTACTGGAGCTTCAGTTTTAGCATCATTCCTTCCAAAGAAAACCCAGGGTTGATCTCCTTCAGAAGGGACTGGTTGGATCTCCTTGCAGTCCAAGGGACTCTCAAGAGTCTTCTCCAACACCACAGTTCAAAAGCATTAATTCTTCGGT
>SJXQ01011405.1:0-45999 GCA_006408695.1 Aepyceros melampus
GCTTCTTTTAAATATGAGTTTTGTGGACTGTAGCTGAGCCTAAAGTTTAGCATCTCTGTTTCAGGAAAACCTGGAGCAATGACTGTGTGAAACCACCACTTCTGAAGTGACACTTTAAATACAATGTACAATCTATTAGGAAAGCTAAATTTAATAATAGTGGCAACACCAAATACCAAATGCTGATGGGGATTTCTCATACATTGCTTGTGAGAGATGGCACAGCCACCTCAGAAACTGGTTCGGCGCCCCTTAAAGCACTAAACGTACACTTACCGTGCGACCCAGCAATCACGCTCCTCGACGGCTGTCTCAGAAAAAGGAAGCGTATGCCCACGTCAAAGCCTGTATGTGCTTGTTCATAGTATGTTTCTTTGTAAGAGCTAAAGGCTGGACACAACCAAAATGTGCTACAATCAGTTCATGGTTAAACAAACCACAGTACGTCTATACATGGAATACTACGCAGCAATCCAAAAGAAAGGGAACACCCTGTCAACACCCGGAACAACCTGGGTGGGTCTTGAGGACATTACGCGGAGTGAGAAGAAAAGCCATCACAGAAGGTCACATACTGTATGATTCCACTTATGCAAGATTATCAAATAAAAAAATCACAGAGGAGGACAGATTAGTAGTTACTAGGTGTTGGGGACGGAGAGAGGTATGGGCGGGACAGTGGATAGGACCAGAAGGGGAGGGCACAAAGGATCCTCGTGGTAATGTGACAGTTCTATATCATGATTGCAGCTGTGGTTATATGAAAAACACATGTGATCAAAATGCATAGAACTAACTACACACACATAAGTGAGGGCATGTAAAACTGGTAAACTCTCAATAAGGTCTGTGCATTGTAACAATGGCTTTCAGGTTTTGATAATGAACTGTATATATAGTTACAGAGATGTTATCTTTGAGAGAAACTGAATGAAGAATCCAAGGGTTCTCTAAATGCTATTTTTGCAATTTCTGTGAATCTACAACAATTTCAAAATAAATAAAATAATCCAAGATGCAATGTCCAGAAAAAGTGGCGGAATAGAGAAGGATGCCTCTTTAACATCTAACGAAATAAGAGAGAACTCTTTCTCACAAAAAACAAACAAAAATTCCCAGTGTTCATACCAGCACAGTTCACAGTAGCCACGATATGGAAACAATCCAAACGTCCATTGGCAGATGAACGGATAAAAAAGATGCGGTAGGTGTGCTTAGTCACTTCAGTCATGTCTGATTTTTTTGTGACCCTCTGGGCCACAGCCCACCGGCTCTTCTGTCTATAGGATTTTCCCAGAAAGAATACTGGAGTGGGTGGCCATGCCTTCCTTCAGGCGATCTTCTCAGCTCAGGGATCTGGGTAAATGTACCGTCCATTTATCTGGGTAAATGGTAAATTTTATGTTATGTATATTTTACCACATTTTTGTTAAATCACCTTGGAAGGAAAACCCACGTGATGAGGGATGGGGCCAAACTGTTAGATATGGTTGAAGGTTTCCATCAAAAGAGGAAGCCAAGCTAGGAAAAAACAAAAACAAAAACAAAAACCTTACAGACTGAACTGGAAAGTAAAGCACTTTAATGTTCAGAAAGGCACGTCTGAGCAACCCATCAGGAGACCAAGGGAAAGTGGTGTCTCTACCTTACAGTCACGTGACTGAACAGATGTTGGTGTTTAGGGCATTTTATTGATCTTTGTTCGCAGTGTTTATAACGATGACGCCTGTAAGATGTTCAATGCAAATTTCCTGACGTGAAATAGCTGATTAAGAAAATGTTAACAAGATGATACGAGCTTCTGAGAAAACCACGGTATCAACTGGAGGAAGTGAACAGATGGAGAACAAAATTGCAGAAGTGGCAAGAGCGGTGGCTGACACGTCCTGACTGAGGCAGTGCCGTGGCCTCAGTCACAGTAATGCTTCCCCTTGACGGCTCTGCTTCTTGATTCCCGTCGTATTCTCAACGGGGAAGCAAAACGGGTAAATTTTGTAATAAGGACTCGATTGAATACTTACCTTGTAGAATGTGCCTTGAAAAGCCTGTTCTCCCTCCCTAACACATGCCAGTTTTGCAAGGAGAGCCGATGGCCAAGGTTTCTGAGACATCAAAACCTGGTGGGAAAATATCGACGAGCTGAATGAATTTGTCTTTCGCCTTCATGACAAAGCGACTTGCAAAAACCAGCTTATTGAGCAAGTTTCTTTTTTTCAAGGTTGAACCTACTCAATCAAAATCTGTAAGGCCAAACTGTGGAGGTACTCTATTAATAATCACACCAAGGCCTGTATTAATTATGGAGACGCCCAGGACTTTAGGCAAACTGGCTCTCCAAGTTGCTGACATAGCATTAGGGCAAAGTAATCAAAACACCCCAACATCTGCAAAAAAGCTTGATCTGTTTTTTTCTTCCTTTCATATGTCATTGTCCTAGTAAGTGAGGTTGAACTTCTGCTTCCAAAAAGATAGTGTAGTCATACTTTTCCCTATTCCTCCTGCTGAGTATAGCTGAAAACCTGGACATGATATACAAAATAAACATAGGACTCTGAAAGGTGAAGAGATGATGACAGGCTGACTAGGGTCTTCAGGACCCCAGGAATGACTCAAGTGAGCTCCCTGGATTTTCTTTTTGCCTCATATAACCCACTGGCTGCTGGAGAGACTGGCAGCCTGGGAATGTCCACAGATGCAGACAGAAAAAGCCTCGAGAAAAGTCCTTGAGCCAAAGGACCAAGAAAGGCCAGCCTAGCAAGAGAACAACTGCTCTACTCCAACCAAATGTCGAAGAGAAACTTCAGCCCCGTTCCCACCCCCACCAGCAAAGACGAAGTGAGAAAACTGGACTTTCATCCTCATCAAATGATAATGAGGTGTTCAACCCTCCCCCATCCCCCTCTGGGTGGCATTAGAAAAGATCAAGCGGGGAACTGGGACCTTCACGCCCGCTAAGTGGTAATGAGGCTTCTCTATGCTGTGTCAGTAGAGATAATAGGGTCAGCCAGGACTTCTGCTCCAACCCAGCAGTATCAGGGTGCTCCTCACACTTCCTGCAGAGGTGGTATCAGGCCTAAGAAGAGTCAAAACTTTCACCACCACCCAGAATTACTAATAATGAGGCCTCTCTACCACCATTGCCACCACCACCATGAACATCACCACCGCCCCCCCCCCATTATGTTAGTGGAAGCCGTGTGGGGAGCAGAAATGAGGCACTTCCGCCTCTGCCAACCAGAGGGTATCAATAAAGTCTTTATAGAGAGCCTGAACTCCCACTCCCACACCATGGTAGCAAGCAGTCCTCCCCCCATATGGTGTCAAGGGACATTGAATGGGGAACCTGAGCTTCCATCCCCACCAGACAGTAGCAATGCAGAACTCTTCTCCCATGAGAGCTGTGTCAGATGAAGCCAGATAAACCAGGTGATTGAAATAAGATAGAGTCTCATTACAACATACCCAAAATATCCAGGTTTCAATTAAAAAAAAAAAATCACTCATCACACCGAGAATCAGGACAATTGCAGCTTGAATGAGAAAGACAATCAACAAATACCAACATGGAGATAACAGCTGTTAGAATTACCTGAAAAGGATTTAATAGCAGCCATCATCATAAAAATGTTTCAAATGTTTCAACAGTCACAAACACATTTGAAACAAAGTTTGTTTAAAAAAAAAAAAAAAGAAATTCAGCAACAGAACATATAAAGAAGAACCAAATAGAAATTTTAGAATTGAAAAATACAATAACTGAAAATCTTAAATTCAATGGATTGTTTCAATAGTGGAATGGAGAGAACAGAAGAAAGAGCTAGTGAACTGGCAGGATAGAAATTACCAAATCTGAATAAGAGGGAAAATAAACCCCTCCCAAAAAAAGGAACATAAGCTCAGTGAACTATGGAACTGTAATAAAAGATCTAACTTTCATGTTATTAGAGTTCTAGAAGGAGAGAAAAAAGAAAGTGGGCTGAAAAAAATATTCAAAGAAGTAATGGTTGAAATTTTCCTTAATTTGACAAAAGATACAAACCTACAAATTTAAGAAGCTGCAACCTCAAACAGGAAAAACCCAAAGAAATTCACACCGAGATACATTATAGTCAGATTTATGTAAACCAAAGTCACACATACAAAAAAAACTTGAAAGCAGAGAAAAGCAAAACCTTATCTTTAAAGGGAAAGCAGTTTGAATGACAGTGATTTCTCATCGGACACCATAGATGCCAGAAGGATGTGGCACAATGTTTCAAGTGCTAAAAGAAAGAAACTATCAAACTAGCAACCTACATTCAGCAAAAATATCCTTCAGAAATGAAGAGATCAAGAATTGTTAGAGGAAAGAAAAATAGGAAATATTTTAGTTAACAAATATACCATAAAAGAATGACTTGCAGATTAGACAATAAGGAAATACAGAAATGAAACAATAAAATAATGAATCTTGGAACATCAAGTGGGGGGGAAGCAATGAAAAGAGCAAAAATGCGGCCAAGTAGACATTCCTCCTCTTGAGTTTTCTAAGTTACATTTAATGGTGAAGTGAAAGTCGTACAGTGATTCTCACTGTATGTGGAACAACTTTTCCAGACAATTATATTATATATGGGGGAAAGTGGAGGGATACAAAGGGAATTATCACTCCCTTATGCATCACTCAAACTGACAAATGTTGACACCAGTAGACTGTGGTAAGCTATGTACATATAATGTAATACCTAGAAGCCACCACTTCAAAAAAAGTATACAAAGATACACACTCAAAACAGCAGAGCCAATTTAAAATGAATTCTTATAAAATATTCAGGTAACCCACAGGAGGTCAGGAACAAGAAAACAAGGAAACAAAAAAACCAAGAGAACATGAACAGAAAACGAAAATAAATAAATATAACGGTAGACTTAAGCCCGAACATATTAATAATTATCTTAACTAAGGAAAAAAATGGATCAGCAAAGTGAGTTAAAAAATGATTCAACTATATGATATCTACAGGAAACTCACTTCAAAAATAACAAAAACTGGAAAAAAACACAAAATGTTCAATAATTAACAATGATTAAACAAACTGGTCTGTTCATACCATGACTATGCTATAAAGGAATAAACTATTAATCCAAGCAACAATCTGGATAGATCTCAGGGACATTATCTAAGTTAAAAGAGTCAATCTCAAAAGTCTCATACTGGAAGATGCCATTTATAGAACATTCTTGCCATTAAATGGAGAAGGAAATGGCAACCCGCTCCAGTACTCTTGCCTGGAAAATCCCATGGATGGAGGAGCCTGGTAGGCTACAGTCCATGGGGTCGCTAAAAGGTGGACACGACTGACCGACTTCACTTCCACTTTCACTTTCATGCATTGGAGAAGGAAATGGCAACCCACTCCAGTATCCTTGCCTAGAGAATCCCAGGGACAGAGGAGCCTGGTGGGCTGCCATCTATGGGGTCGCACAGAGTAAGACATGACTGAAGCGACTTAGCAGCAGCAGCAGCTTGCCATTAAAAAATTATGAAGATGGAGGATAAATCAGTGATTGCCAGAGGGTAGAGATGGTCACATATAGGACATGATTAAAGGGGTAGCATGATGGAGATCTTTTGTGGTGATGGAGTAGGTCTGTATCTTGATAGTGGTAATGGGTATATAAAGCTACTTATGTGACAAAAATTACATAGCGCTATATACACACTTTCTATCAATGTAAATATCCTGGTTTTGATATTTACATAAGGTGTAAACTGTGGGGGGACTGGGTAAATGATCCACTAGACCTCTCTATACCACCTTTGCAACTTTCTGTGAATTTTAATTGTTCAAAATAAAAAGTGCTTTTTAAATATAAATAATGCTGATGGTGAGTGGATCTGAGAACTTCTCAGACTGCTATGAGAGTCTATTAATTGACCTCTTTGCAAGATACACCCGTGGATATTTCTATGCTTGGTAACCTGAAAATCTTGCCCAAGCCACCTCTTTGGCAAAATGCTAAGCATATTTCCTCCATGCTTATGCTGACATAGCTTATAAAGCGAAAAAAAAAAAAACAAACCATAAACTGTTGCCATTTGTGTCCCTGTATCTAGGCAAGCCTGAGTGCATATTGTGAGACCAAGGGAGAGAAAATAAATGACTTGGATCCTTAAATTGATGGAGAGTGTAGATTCATTATCTGTGATATCTATTGGTAGCATCACAAATACCATGAATACAGTTGTGATCCGCTGTCCATATTCCTAAGTGGAAAGAAATGCTAAATTTCTGCATCAGCTTATTTAAAATAAATATTTCTTCCCAACCAAGTTCACAGGGACTCTGCATTCTTATCCTAAGTTACACATACCTGAGTATTCTTTTAACTGCCTTCCAAGTTTTGATTTGTTCCTATTTTTCATTCCTGCTCAGTTCAAAATATTTTTCTATTTCCACTGTGATTTCCTCTTTGACCCGAGGGTTATGTAGAAGAGTATTGCTTTGCATCTCCTTCAACCCCCCTACTCCCTCCCTATATCCCTTGCAAATGTGCTTTAGAGGTGAAGTTCTGCAAAGCTTGGAGATAATGGAGCTCCCCTGGCAAAGCTGACTGGAAAGTGCACTGGAAGGTTGTCGGAGCCATTGCTACTGCAGCCCAGACGAAGTGTTTAATGTGCAGATTTTATTGCTTTAAAATGTATCATTTTTAAAAAAAAAAAGAGCAATAACACAAGCTCAAGCTTCAAAGATGCCGTGGTTGCCTGGAGGAAACCTGGGGCTTAGGCAAAGACTGTGAAGCCAGGAGAGGGGTGCCCATGGTTGATCGACCCCTCAAACTGCTGCCTGCCAAACTTCATCCTTCTGCTTTCCTTCGAGGTGAGAGGAGCCCCTGAAGACTACCAGGGACAGGGCTGGAAACTTCTAGCTGAACAAGACCAGTGGCAAGTCCTAATCAAGCTGCCCTACATCCTCTAAAATCAAACAGACACCTGGGGAGGCAGAAGAAGCATGGGAAGTCGGGCAGAGAAGACCAGTGTGGATGCCAAAACAGTCTGCAAGAGCTTGGGTGCTGACTGTGGTCACACCAGATTGAGAGAGTTTGTCTCCAGCCTGGAAATTCAGGGTGTACTCCTCAAGCTTCAGTTGGGTTTCACAAGATAGATAATGGCTAGAAATTAAATTCAATGGGATTTATTTCCATGACTCAATTCATTGTGTGACAGTGAGTACATACCTCAACTTTCTAGTCCTCGATTTCCCAATGTGTGCAGAGAAGAGGTTAAAACAATGCCACAAAGCTCATGATGCAACTGCTGAGTAAGTGGCACAGCCCCTCTGAGCCCCGGTTCATTCAGATATGCATGCAAGATGGTGATGCCTGGCTGTGCCCAGGACCGCTGCAATGACCAGATGATCGGAACAAGGGAAACTGTGTCTCCGGGCACCAACCGAGATGCAACCTGTTTTCCAAGCCACCCCAGCCTAAGAGGTAGGAATAAGCTCACAAGAAGTGGTAAGCTGGTGTTTCTTGGTTCTGCCCTCCACCCACTCTAGGAGAACTCCACACTCACACTCATACCCAATCCCACTTAAATTCTCTTGCAGACTTCTAGGACCTCCCAGGAGCATCTCACATATAGTCAGGTGACCATGTGGCCTCAGCTACATTATGACTCATTGAAATGATTCCCCCTATTCCTGGCAACCCTGCACATGAAAAAGGTGTCACCCACACCCTCCCAGGACACTGTACCACCCTGTGGGCACCCACTGTCTGTTCTGAGGATAGCAGTGTCCCGGGCATCACTCCTGTATGGGGCATGCGGTGTAGACTCCCCTGCCAGGGTACAAAATTTAGGGCTCAGCTCACTCTCTGGGTTGTGCAGGGGCTGACCATACTCTTTCATAAGACCCACCATGATTGCCTCCTTAAATTGTACTTCCTAGGTGCCTTGCTTCTGCTGCTTTTGTCCCAGTCTTACTCATCGTAGCCAAAAATTTTGGCCAACGAGGTCAATACCCTGAATGCTCCACATCTCACAGCAAAAATGGATGCAATAACTCTCAGGAAACTGGACATCAGTGATTGACTGGAAGAAGTAAGCTTTGATAGCACAGAGAACTATATTCAATGTCCTGTGATAAACGATGATGAAAAAGAATAAAAAAGAATGCATGTATGTGTATAACTGAATCACTTTGCTTTACAGCAGAAATTAACACAACATTGTGAATCAACAACTATGCTTCAATTTAATAAAAAAGAAAATTAAAACAAGTAACCCCCAGAAGTCACTTTTGTAATGATGCCACACCCCCAACCCTAGCTGATGAGCCAGGGGAGACACCTGACCAAGTAAAACCAGTCAGATCTCTCTCCTGAGAATTTGGAATGAGGATTGCCAAGTGCCTGTTGGTTTCTGCAGGTGGCTGGAACTGGCACATAAACTTTGGGTCTGGGAGGTATCCTGTTGCTTTCTAGGTATGAAGAAGCAGAGGAAGGTAATGTGCAGAGAGATGAGAAATGGGGGAGCTCCTGATTCTTGGTCCTCTGGGTTCAAATGCATTCCTACTTTTGGTCTCCAAGAGATGCCCTTTGGCTTTACAAAACAGTCTCCACCCAAGCCAGCTTGAGTGGGGCTTCTATTACTTGCAGTTTAAGAAAGGAGAGAAATTGAGGATTTCTCTCTCTTATTTCACCCTCCTTGCCCCAGGACTTGAGCCAGGTCTGGGGGCTGTGCTGGGAATTCCTCTAATAGAAGATGCTCCTGAGCTCAAATTTCCCCACCCAGCCTATGGTCTCACACTGGTTTTACCATCTTGTCCTTCTCTTAAGGTGAGTTTTCCCTGGAGGCTCTTGGGCATTTGTGTAAGTAGATCCCCAAACCTCTCTTTCTTTCCTACTTATAGCCCCAAGCGGGTCTGAATCCCAGGGTGGAGACCACAGTTTAGGCACTAGCAGTGCGCAGACACTGTGCTCCCAGGTTTAAATACGTTCTCTGAGTGGCCTCACCCATTAGAATTCTAGGCAGAGTGCAGAGTGCCTTTCCCATTGATGAAATTACCCACTTAAACAGCTGCCTGTCTGCCTGATTGCATGCTGGTGGAATTCCAACAGGCCTGCAAGCTGCTCTGAGGCAACCAGCAGGCAGGACACCAGGTACCAAACATTCACTTAGAGGAAGGCAGGCTCCTAACCCAGGCTCCTCCCACCCAGGCTGGGTGAGGAATAAAAGAAGAGTACAGGAAAGTGGCTTTTCCCTTCCCCAACACCTGGTCTCCCCTAGCTCCCTCACACACCCCACCCCTTGCAAATTAGCAGGCCTTTCCCATACAGGGCTGGAGAGATGGTGAAAGGAACTGTTACCCAAGCATTTTGATTCTCTGTGGCAACCAACAAATCATCCCCATAGTTAAGGATCCAAGATATCAGCCACTTCATCAGAGTTGATGCTGAGGACGACTGGACTCAGCCGGGTGGTTCTTCTGCTCACATAAAGTGTTCATCTGGGGACCAGGCTCGGCAGGGACATGTGAGCTGGCTTATTCACGTTTCTTGTGCAGTGACTGGAAGGCTGGGATTCTTGTCCCTTTCTGTGAAGTCTCTAGTGTTCTCTTCCATGTAGCCTTTTCACATGGTTTCTCCAGCATGGTCCTCAGTTCAGGACTCCAAAAAGCAGAAAAGGAGAAACTTCAAGACTTCCTAAGGCTTGGGTCAAGATGAGGTACAGCATCCTTCTCTGCATCCTTTTTGTTAGTCGAGTCACAGGCCAGTCCTGACTGCATGCAGGATGGTACTTGCAAGGGCACAAGTACCAAGTACAAGTATCAGGTGTCATCTTTGGAGACTGGCCGACTTTCCAAGAAGAAGAAACCCATGATTTGACCTTTGGAGTTTACAGGCCATCTTAAGGGACAAAGACTTGTGCAGACACTCAAATGTGGCTGCCCTGTCATCCCATGCACCTGTTCAGTGGGAACACTCAGATGCTGAGATACCTTCACACACAGAATAACATTCACATACATTCTCACCTTCACACTGTTAGGACCACGTGCACACACACACACACACACACACACACATGCCCACATCCTATATTCTAAACATCCCTATCCAACCTCTCACTTGTGGGCCTTCAATTAAGACAGAGATGATACTGTATATACTCAGCTTCCCAGGTAGAGGAGCAAACATATTTTGTAACAGACTCAAGGTTCAGAGATCCAGATGGTAGGGTGGCTAACAAGATAAACTCAGGTCAGGATAGATATAGAACGGCCATATAATTTCTCTGCAAATATGTCATATTTGAGAGTTTAAAATGAGCATACTAACAAAAAGACGAGCTGCTGGGATTTGTCACCCTAGAGATGTATGAAGTCCTGAATGTGGGTTGAAAATATTGATTTCACAAGTACAGGCGAAGCTGAAGGTAAGAGTACCCACATCCATGACATCCATTCAGGTACCTATTCTGGTAAGAAGCTCCATTTTTACTTTAGAAATGTCCCATCTACTCTGTCAACCATCAGAACATATGAATATCTGAGAAAATCTGTACGTGGGGATTCTTGTCAGCGGATACAACCTCGAACTTCTTGCAGCCCCTTCTTTATCACAACTTTGCTGAGAGAAAGGATATTCATGGTGGACTGCCTGAGAGACAAATTATTCATTTGTTCTTTAAGCTAATCTAAATTCTACCCTTGGGTAAAATTCAGTGTAGTCCATCAGAAAGCCAGGTACATAGCTTACACTACTTGCTCCAACCTACCTCTCCTATCCTCTCTTACTCCTCCCCCTGGATCAGTTTTTTAAACTGTACTTTGGTGCTAGGACTTTGGAATTTTTCCTTTAGTTTACTTTGTAGCATTAGCATGCTACTGCATTGAATGTGGGGGTATGACCTGAAAATGGGCTATCACAATACCCTACTTATGAAAATCCAAGGAGAAATTTTCAGATATCAGTATTAGAAAAAATTGGGATTCGGGAATTCCCTGGTAGTCCAGTAGTTAGGACTCCCACACTCTTACTACCAAGGGCCCAGGTTCAATCCCTTGTCAGGGAACTAAGATCCCTCAAGATGTGTGGCACAAAAAAAAAAAAAAAAAAACCTTTTTTTAAAAGTTAGTATTCTCCTAAGCAACTGGTTTATTTCAAGTTTATGGGTACTGTAAACTTCTTAACAGTTTACATTGTAAGCATTTTAACAGTTTGGCTTTCCCGTTTTGCCTTGTTTGCTGGGAAACTCAGAGTGAGATTTACAACCCACCTCCAGCAGCTCTACAGAATCGCATGATATACATTTCTGGATATTTCATGGTATTTATGGCACCTTACCCCAGGTGTCAGGAGCATTATACTTGATGCCCCAATGTTAACTCCAGCCCATATGATTAGTAAAATCCAGGAAAGAAAATTCTATTCCCCTTATCCATGATTTGTTAAGAAGAGGGTGAGGGACCTAGGTCCAGACAATAAGAAAGAAAGAGCAAGTGGCTTGGGGAACCTGGGAAGAGTTTCTACTCTTTTAAGAAGTGATGATCTTTCTTCCTCCTTTGGACATCATCATGTCAGGGTATGATCCCTAGTAGTGCTACCAGTCTGAAAATTAAGGAAAAGAAGATAAAGGAAAAGAGACAGAAGGAATATAGGTCTCTGGGTCACCCTCTCTGGACTTCCTGTTATGTAAAGCAATAAACAGGGTCACTGTTTAAAACTTGAAGCCGAAATCAGCCTAAATGACACATCCTGCCTTTGTTCTTTACTCACCTCGTTTTAACTGAGAGAAGTTGGTTCTCTCAGCTCGTTTTCTATCATTCTACATTGCAAGTATTTTTGCAGGTTACTGCAAGACACCTGGATGCTCCATAATATGGTCAGTGATTTGGCACAACTGCTGAGAGGGTTAGTGGTCAGCAGCTGCTCAAACACAGCTAGAGTTCATCATCCAACAAATAAGCATTTATTAAGCACCCACTGTTTGCCAGGCCTGTGCCTGACACTGAGGCCACATCAGTGAACAAACTAAATAAGCCCTCTCCTCTAGGACAGAGGGGTAGATAGGACATGAGTAAAAGGAAACAAATCAGTTTCAAATACTGAAAGGTGAAGATAAGCAGGGTCAAGGAAGAAAGACGAGGTAATGCAATTCCTTTAGATGGGATAGTTGGGGAAGGACTTTTTGAGGAAGATGTTTGTCTGAAATGTGAAAGCAAAGAAGGAGGCAACTATGAGACTCTTTGGAGAAGAAACATTCTAGGTGATGGGACAGCAAGTGCAAAGGCCCCTAGGTGGAACTAGTTTAATAAGACGGAGTGTGTGTGTGTGTGTGTGTGTGTGCTCAGTAGCTCAGTTGCGTCCAGCTCTTTGCCACTCCATGGACTGTAGCCCATCAGGCTCCTCTGTTCACGAAAATTCCCAGGCAGCAATACTGGAGAGGGTTGCCATTTCCTATTTCAGGGAATCTTCCTGACCCAGTGATCAAACTCGTGTCTTTTGAGTCTCAAGGATTGGCTTCTTTGCCACTGGGAAGCCCATACGTTTTGGACCCTCATTTGAAAACACTGTTCTAACTTTCATCTTTCCCAGCATCAGGGTCTTTTGTCATAAGTCAGCTCTTTGCCGATCCTGACCCAGATCATTGTTGGGTCTGACCCAGTTGTTCAGTTGCTAGGTTATGTCTGACTCTTTGTAACCCTATGGACTGCAGCACACCAGGCTCCTCTGTTCTCCACTATCTCCCAAAGTTTTCTCAGACTCATGGCCATTGAGCCGGTGATACTATCTAACCATCTCGTCCTCTGCTCCCCACCCCCACCCCACCTTCTCCTTTTGTCTTCAATTTTTCCCAGCATCTTGGTCAGGATCGGCAAAGAGCTGACTTAACGACAAAAGACCCTGATGCTGGGAAAGACTAAGAACGTTGTTTTTCAAATGAGGGTCCAAAACTTATTGGTGGGTTGCAACACTGATTGAGTCAAAATGGGTATTTTTCAAATGAAATAAAATGGAATGGAATAGACTAAAAATAACAAACAGCATTGAACCTAGTAAGGATTAACATGTTGTTTTGTTACATTTTTGCTTTATAGAATGGTGATTCACTGGACAGAATATAAAATGAATTTCTTACTGTAAATTGTGGTTTGAGAAATAAAAAAAGAAACCCACTGAGAGGGAAGAACAAAAGAAAAAACAGTGGCAGCAGCAGGGACACAGCGAAATAAGGAGAGGATTGTGACTTCTGCAAGAGATAAAGATCCAGCCCAAAGGGAGAGGCTTGAGCATCAGGAGAAAATCCAGGATAAACAGAGACCACAGAAACCAGAGAAGAGAGGATCCAAGAGGAGGAGTGCAGTGATGGCAAGAGGTGGCCATGGGATCATTAAAGAGCTTGACTGAAGGGACAGACACGGAGTGATGGGACCCAAGCCTGAGAAGAGATAGTTGAAGAGAGCCTAGGAAATGAAAAACTGAAGTCAGCAACTGAAGAAACTCTTTCGAGAAATTCTGCCACACAAAAGAGCATAATAAATGGAGAATGAGTAGAAGAGGTGTGGTACCATTTGAGAAGCAGTAATTAACCCCATACCTGGCTCGGTCCTACTCTGCCCTATGGATCACACTCTTTTTTCAGTTTGAAGGCCCACATCCTAAGGGACATTGAGAAATCGAGGAGAATCTGCCAGCATCTCTTTCTTCCAAACCATGTGATCTCCTCCAGGATGTAGGATGGGTGAGTTTTATGATGGAAGAGGAAGAAAGATAATGTTGGAAGAGCCAGATGACAGTTGAGGACCAAAACACAGACCAGGCGACCTCAGACAAGTCACAGGACATCTCTAAGAGTTGAGCCTTCTCAGTGTCAGTGGGACAGTAAGACCCATGCTGCAAAAAGTAACACAGAGAAAGGGCTTCACATTTTGTATCAGTGCCCTTGTTGGGGCCATGGGCGTAAGAGGCAAGCACATGGCACAGAAGATACCCCAGAGGCGAGAAGAGGAGTGAGCAGGCAGCAGAACCAGTGTGCGCACCCCCACAGTGGACAAAGCCCTCACTGCTTGACCAGACCCAATGGTAGCTCAGCGCCAGGGCCTTCTCGGGCGTGCATCCACATCAATGGCAGAATAAAGCCCAGCTCCTTAGCTTGATATCGAAGCTCTTCCCAGGCAGGCCCACAGCCTGTCAGAATGATACGTTGACAAAGAACACAGCTCTGAGTCATCACCAACAGGTCTTCCCAGCTTTGTAAATTCTGAGTCCCAGAATCCCTTTCAGAACCAGAAGGGGATAAAAATCTCAGGGTGGGGGAATGGAGGTGAGGATTAAATGAGATAACGAGGGTAAGACACTTTGCATAGTGGCAGGTATGTAGTGGGTGCTTAATAAATATGTTGTTGTCATGGATGTTGTTGCTCCTCCTCCTAAACCAGCCTTCTCACCCTCACCCAAGTCTTCCAGGGCTCTTGGAAACACTGGGCCTTTCTTTGTTCCTGCTCTGTCCTCCCTGGTGGGGTGTCCCTCTTCCCACTTTCCCACTCAGCAAACTCCTACTCATGCTTTAAGCCCAGAACTAATGTCACCTCCTCTGAGAAGCCTTCCACGACTCCTAGGCAAAATGAATCTGTCAATATTATGCTCTCAAACTACTTTGCTTATACCTCCATTTTAAGGCTTCTGACCTTGTGTTGTTAAATAATTCTTTACATACGTATCGTCCTTCCCTTCCCCAGCTAGATTCTTATTAGCTCTGCATCCTCAACGCCTTACACACAAAAAAGGTGCTTATTGAATGGATCAATGAAAAAGTACGTGGATGTGAACAGATGCACAGATGGACAGATAGAGGGATGGGTAGCTGGAAGTGAGCAAGCTTTCTGTCCACGTCAACCACCACCTCAACCTTATTCTCAAATATCTCAGGCTGGCCGAAGGCCCAGTGGTCACCTGATTACTCAACTGATCAACAGCAGAGCACCGCTGACCCAGACTGAAAAACCCTGTGAACTCAGGAACCTGAGAAGCAGAATGTGGAACATCCCTCAGGGCCAGAGAAAACCGCTCAGGAAGAGCCAGGCTCAGCACAAACCTGCAAGGAGCCTCAATGGGAGAAAATGATTTAATTATCAGAGTGTCACCAAACAAATTGTACGCCTCATTTTGGGGTTCTTAGTGCTTATGGTAATTAACATTACTAAGATTTTTCTTCTCTCTTCTGTTTATATTTAGTTTAGCCATTCACAATAGAGCTAAAATTATTTCAACTAATTTTAGGCGCTCTCTCTACATTGCCCCTGCGTTTCTTCCCCAGCACTGCTACCCAAATGCAATCTTTAACTTCAGAAACAGCCAAATGCAGGACAAATTGGAATCAATGCTGCCTTTGTCTCTGTTAATAAGTGGCTGCCACACAGAGGAGTGCGGAACCGCTTATTGGTTGATCTCAATAGGGAAGACACAATGGTGGCGAGGATGTGGGGGGATTAATTATAGGGCCACCTCCTGCGAGCCCCAGCTTCCACTGCTCCTGGCTTGCGGGGTCCCAGGGTGGGCTTCTCCACTTATCTTTGGAAACAACAAGCTTTCAGTGGAATTCCCTGGCACTGAGGATTCAGACCGAACACCCAGCACACACAAAGGCCAAGGGAAAGAAAGGGGTAGAGTGAGCAAAGGCCACACAGGAGGGAGAGGACCAGAGTGTGTGGGGGTGAGTTACAAATGAAGGGAGCTTGCAGGGGTGGGGAAGTTGTGTGTGCTAGTTCATAAGCGAGACATGACTATCCCCTTCCACACGAGGAAGTGGAGGCCCAGAGAGGTACGGGGCATGCCCCAGGTGTGACAGGTTAGCTCCTCAGAGGAGACACATTGTCCCCACCGAAGCTGCCAAGGACTCTGAGCCTGGATGTGAACTTGACTTTGCCTGATTGCACAGCCCGTGGTTCTCTTTGCCCTTCTCTAGAAGTCTGTCCACCACCAGTGGTCTGTGGCCTCTGTGACCTCATTTCATTGTCTTTGGGGCAAAAGTATTCCCTCCAACATGCCTCTGTTAAAATGCAAATACGTCCACTGAGCGGAGAAACCCTGCGTCAGGCACCCATTAGCCCAGATTTGCTGTTTAAAGCAGGCCTCTGACACTAGAGAACCAGTTCCTGAGGGAAGGAGACACAGGAATTTTGCTAAGGGAAAGGGGAGCCTACCGAGAGGCAGCAGGCCCAGAGGGAGCTCAGGGAGCACTTTGGGAATGGGGTGGGGAAGCTCCAAAGGGTGACATCTGGGCTGAAAACACCAAGGGGATTGCACAAAAGGCAAACCAGGCCGAATTCAACAGTTCAAAACTAAGTGTGGCATCCTCATCCCCAAAGCCACTCTCTCTCCCAGATTTCACATCTCTGTTGCTTCAACAGGAGACCTGGGGTGGGTCCCTGACCCCTTCCTCTCCTGCCTGATCTTCCTATTCTGTCTCCAAAGCCTGCCCTTGCCTCTCCATCCTTTCTGTCTTCTTAAATGTGGCTTGGCATTTGCGCTGAGTCAAAGTGAAATTGTGCCAGATGCTTGCTGAAAATGGCAGGACAGATTTTATTTGGGCTGCTGCAATAGGAGAGAAAGCTTTGGTACAGCTCAATGCCAGATAGAGCAGGAGCAACTGGGTATGTGTAGCCAGCAGCCAGGGTGACAGGGTCAGTGCATAGAGAATTACCAAGAGGGACTTGGTCACATGTACAAGGTGGGAGGATCCTTACTAAAGTGACTTGGCAGAATTCTTGCTATCTGGGTTCAGCAGATCAAGGATGGCAAACCAAGGACAAGGCCAGTGGGAAAAAGGGCTCAGACGAGCCTGACTAGAGCTGGTCAGGGTCCTTGTCACCTCTTTTTGAGCCCTCTGCCCCCAGGCTCCCTCTTCCAGCCCATCCTCCACACACAGTCAGAACTGTCTCCCCAAACTCAGTCTCATCCAATCACTTTCTACTTTAAAGCCTCCACTGGCCTCCCATCGTCCTCAGGATAACTTATCAGCTCCTAATGCGATGGACCACAGAAGGCCCTACAATCGAAAACAGAGTCCCTCTCGGAAAACCTGACCCAAACAGAAGAGGACTCTGGTCACTCCTGATCCCACTTGGGTCCTGGGCCTGAAGGGGTTAAACACACCAGTCAAAAACTCCCCCAGCCAGATCTCACTACATTATAAGAGACTCTTCCCTGTGGTTTATCTCCTTGGTTTTCATAACTTCCCTGAGTGGAGAGGAGCAGTTTTCTCTCCATTTCACAGACGAGGACTCAGGATCAGAAGGATAAAGTGACTTGCCAGGTGACACAGCTAAGAAGTGGATTCAGCCAGCAGCCAGAGCCAATCTTTTCAGCAAAGTGATGTTGTAACTGCCCCTTGCCCTACTTGATAAGTGCTGGAGGAAAGTTCCTGTGTTTGTCTGGTTTACCCTCTGTCCCCACTCTTAGCAGTGCCTAGGACATAGGAATTCTGCATAGAAAAGGCTTTGCCATCACTACCTTCTGTTGAGGGGTGACTTTGTACTGGCCCTGTGCTGAATGTGCTGAAAGGTCCTCCTTTGCCTAACACTATTATTAATCCCATTTTACAGATGGAAAAACTGAGGCTCCCAGGCAGTTACAACTCACACAAAGTGGCACAGTTAATGAAGTGATGGAGCAGGGATTTTCACCTAGGTCTGCTTGACTGCCAAGCCTATGGTTTTCATCTGTACTCTGTACTGACGGCGTAATAACTGTCATGTAAATAAATGAAGGACTTGGGCTGCTGAGCTCTTTCTAGCATGCTGTGCTTTCATCTGAGAACCACCTCCTCACTCTCCCCTACACCTGACCCCTGGGCTCAGCTGAATGTAGACACTTTGCAGGCAAAAAAAAAAATTTCCCAAATATTAACGCTTATAGCTAATGTTCTTTGGTAAAGATAATTTCAATGTTTTAAGATATTAATGTTCTTTTGACTGGTCTCCTTTCTAAGCACTTCTGAGTAAACAGGGCTGATTGATTCTTGCAATTGGGCTATTATAACCTAAACTAGGACATCTGAGTCACATATTTAAGAGGAGAAATGGTTCAGGGTATGTATGTGTGTGTGTGTGTTAATATTTTTTTTAAGTTTCCTTTTGTGCTCAACTCCAGAGAAGTATTTGAATTTCAAATAATGAGATATTCATAGTGAGTTGGCTTTCCTTATGCCCAGGGTAAAAATAAAATAAAATGCTAGACCTTTTTTTCCCTCCATTATATGGTGCTGACTTTCCTTTCTCATTATGTTTACCTCCAAAATTTGAATGAGAGTAAAATTTTAAAGGAATTACCACCAATTCTTCAGTACATTTGCAAATCAATTAAGAAGAGCCAAATTTGCTCCTGCTTTTTTGCAGGGAGCCAGTTTTTCCCAGCTCCCAGGAACGCTGCAGCCCCCAGCTGCCTGGCGAACAAAGAACAGCTGTCACGTCTAGAAGCAGGCTTGGCATTTCAGCACTCACCTCCAGTGGCCAATGCCTCCCCCTGCGGAACCAGCCCCTCAGTGGGCAGCTCCGCTTACCCGCCGGGAGCTGGGTGTCCCACAGGCTGTTGCTGCTGCTGCTGCTGCTAAGTCACTTCAGTCGTGTCTGCTGTGCGACCCCATAGAGGGCAGCCCCCAGGTCCTGCCATCCCTGAGATTCTCCAGGCAAGAACTGGAGTGGGTTGCCATTTCCTTCTCCAATGCATGAAAGTGAAAAGTGAAAGTGAAGTCACTTAGTCGTGTCCGACTCTCAGCGACCTCATGGACTGCAGCCCACCAGGCTCCTCCATCCACGGGATTCTCCAGGCAAGAGTACTGGAGTGGGGTGCCACTGCCTTCTCCACAGGGTGTTAATGGTACCGAAAAGTGCACAGTCTTTGGAGACCTGGCTGTACAGTCCCCATTCTGCTGCCTCCTGGCTGTGTGACCTTGGCAAACCACTTCACCTCTCTGAACCTCCCTTTCTTGGGCTGCAAAGTGGAAACAATGCCTTTCCTGAGGTCATCCTGAGAATGTGAACTGGAGGGACACACGTCCTACCTACCTGGCACACCCTGGGCCCGTGGGGCTTACCTTCCTTTGTCAGAGCTCAGAGGGCGGGAGGAAGGTGAGATCATCTATTTATTTATTACCCAGGCCCCTGATGGGGTTTTTGTCTCATGTGTTCGGTTCCTACATGAGAGGAGATTCCAGAAAGACCTGGGAGTTAGGATGCTACCTCCTCCAAGAAGCTCTGCCAGATTGCAGCTCTATCATCCCCTCTCTTCTTAATTCTGCCTGAATTATGGGAATTTTACTCTATCTCTTGTATTGTGTACCGTATGTTCGAGTCTCCCCCTCTCCACAATGAAGCAATTGCACTAGGTCAGCGACAAAAATAAGATGCCTCTTTGCAATGTCTCTTTCAGTCTGAAAGAATCTGGCATGGTTTCAGTTGACCTCCTGGCCACCAGGCTTTTACTCGTGCTGCCCCTTCCATTAGAATCACCCCTAAATCTGCAGGGTCAGTCAAAAAGTTCATTCAGGTCTTTTTTTCTGTAAGATGTTATGGGAAAACCGAATGAACTTCTTGACCAATGCATTACTTAAAATTGGATCATCGCATATGCCTGGACCAGCTATGGGTTTGCCCCTGCAGATCCAAGTGTGGGAAAGATTCCCACGTTCTGCTTCTCTTTGACTCAATCTAAACTCAGCCCCAAGCTGAGGCTCAGAGGCTGATCTGGGGGAGGTCTGTCCATCTTCGGCCAAGCAGGAGCTGCCGTTACCTCAAGACCCAAGAGGCCTCCCTGTGGGTTGGGATGAGGGTTCTTAGCCACATCCCCTCCAAGGCTAACATTCTGTTTCAAAGGAGGAGGGAGGCCCCAGAACAGTGATGTTTAGACTCTGTGACTTGGAGAGGGAGGTGGCTCCCAAGAAGGGACCAGAACCCATGCATACTTGCCTGCAGGACAGCACGGGGGTGGGGGGGGGTGGAGCCTGACTAATGAAGGCATGAGGCAAGGCAGCAGAGCTCTAAGGAAGAGGCAGCCACTTACGCCCAAGCGCTGGAGCCGTGCCCGGCTGACCACGCCCAGGGTCCAGACCCTGGGGAGAAGCCGGCTGAGGAGGAAGGACAGGTTGCGAGCACCAGTACAGGAAACTGGGGGCCACTGGGCGGGCCCCTCCCTTCTCAGTCCTCAGCTTCCCATTCAATTCGATGATTTTGAATAGATGGCCTCAAGGTATTCTTGTAACTCCAACATTCTTAGATCCAAGAGGGTGGCCACCGCACAGGTGGAGGTGTCACTAGCAGGGGCCACGACCCTTCCCATTCTCCACCCAAGTTGCCAGATGACCTTGAAGCATCTTTATGGTCATCACCATCTCCCAAGGCCTGGGTGCAAAGCATGGGCCAACCTGCTTTGCTTCTATTGAGAACGTGGGTGCTAGATACTGTGTCCAGGGCTTTGCAAGTATTTGTTGTTAAGGGAGGTGGGCAGTTAGGTTCTGATGTGCCCAGAAATGCCCAGGCATGGTCCCTCTTGTCTTCACAGAGGTCCTGGCCGATGGGAAGGAAAACAGTGAAAGGTGGCTCGGATGCACCAAGCCCTCTTCTCAGAGTAGGCTCACACCTTCCTCCGCAGGGCCCTGGGGCCACATACCTCCTGCTCGCCAGCCTCCTACCCTGGTGTGTTGGAGCCTGGTCCCCGAGCCCCAGCAAAGGCAGGCGCAGCTCCACAGGGATGGCCCAGCCAGGTGTGCAGTGCTGTGCTAAGCAGCCTGCCAGCCCCAACAGATGGCAGAGCAGAGTCGCCATCCATCACAGCCGTAAGTGGCCAACTCCCCTCCTGGTGCCCCAGACAAATGGCTCCACTCCTCCTTTCCCTCCCCCAGTCCCTCCATCCACCACCCCTGCCAGGCAGTGGGGCGGAGCCGTTTACACAGCGAGTCCTGAGTGCAGAATGGGGGTGGGGGGAAGGCAGAGCTGAGCAGCACACGGAGACACATCCATCATCACTGAGAGCCAGCAGCTCGCTGCACATGGCGGTGCAGAGGGTGCCAGGTCAGGCGTGCATGTGTGTGTGTCTGAGTGTGTGTGTGCGAGCGTGCATGCCAAGCACTGCCCTCTCTGCCCAGCAAAGCTCCATAGGCCTCATCCTCACAAGGAAGGGCAGGGTCTGCCTCGACCAGTGGCCTGTGTGTCGCCTCTGCCCTGGCTTAAGTCAGGAGAGGAGGGTGAGCAGACAAATAGAAGACTGGAGTGGGCTGGACTTCAGCTTCTGTGTCTATTTGTCCACGTGCTAGGCCCTATGGCAGGGTAAGAGTCAGAACAAGTGGCCGCCAAAGAGCAAGCCCTGTGCCAGGCCTCTCGACAGATCACAGGGGCGAGAACATAGGTCAGACCACATGTCCCACCACTTAAGCTACGAGTCCCCGGGTGACATCCAGAAATTAAAGCCATTGAATGGAAGAGGTGACTTGGAATCTCCATCCAAAGTCTCTCCCCCAAGGATGAGGGAAGCATGGAAGGGAGTTGGTACCCAATCCCCCTTCCCAGCCCTGGAACCCTGGGCTAACGATTGAAGCTCCCAAAACCTCAGTTTAACAAACTGAGTGCTACCTACCCCAAGGGGTTTGTGTGCACCAGGCACTGAGCCAAGGGCCTAGACAGGAGCAATAACTCAGTACATGGTGGTGATAAGCCCCAGGGCATGGAGATCTGCTGGCTAAGCACAGGCAGGGTTGGGGGCTGGTCTAGGCAGTGGGCAAATGGGGATTTTGGTAACTCCTGGTGAGGAGACAGGCAGGAGGCCACGTGGGGCTAGAGTGGAACAGAGCGGCAGACATGAATGAGCCATTGAAAGGACTCGCTGAGGACCCTCAGAGGACGAGCTGGCTGGAGGGCATCACCGACTCAGTGGACGTGAGTCTGAGCAAACTCCAGAAGACAGTGAAGGAAGGGAAGCCTGGCGTGCTGCAGTCCATGGGTCGCAAAGAGTCAGACACAACTTAGCAACAGAACAACAGACCCTCAGGCTGGCCCTGTCCTCGGGACTGTGCTTCTGAGTGGCGCGTGTGAGGACACATTAAAGAAGCTGGGTCAATTCTAACAATGACCCGGAACAAAACAACAACACATCCCAGGTTCACCGCTTATGGGTCAGCATCAAGACAGCCCTTCAGTTCAGTTCAGTTCAGTCGCGCAGTCGTGTCCGACTCTTTGCGACCCCATGAATTGCAGCACGCCAGGCCTCCCTGTCCATCACCAACTCCCGGAGTTCACTCAGACTCACGTCCATTGAGTCTGTGATGCCATCCAGCCATCTCATCCTCGGTCGTCCCCTTCTCCTCCTGCCCCCAAAAGACCCTCCCAGCATCAGGGTCTTTTCCAATGAGTCAACTCTTCGCATGAGGTGCCCAAAGTACTGGAGCTTCAGTTTTAGCATCATTCCTTCCAAAGAAATCCCAGGGTTGATCTCCTTCAGAATGGACTGGTTGGATCTCCTTGCAGTCCAAGGGACTCTCAAGAGTCTTCTCCAACACCACAGTTCAAAAGCATCAATTCTTCGGCGCTCAGCCTTCTTCACAGTCCAACTCTCACATCCATACATGACCACAGGAAAAACCATAGCCTTGACTAGATGGACCTTAGTCGGCAAAGTAATGTCTCTGCTTTTGAATATACTATCTAGGTTGGTCATAACTTTTCTTCCAAGGAGTAAGCGCCTTTTAATTTCATGCTGCAGTCACCATCTGCAGTGATTTTGGACCCCAAAAAACAAAGTCTGACACTGTTTCTACTGTTTCCCCATCTATTTCCCATGAAGTGATGGGGCCAGATGCCATGATCTTCGTTTTCTGAATGTTGAGCTTCAAGCCAACTTTTCCACTCTCCTCTTTCACTTTCATCAAGAGGCTTTTTAGCTCCTCCTCACTTTCTGCCATAAGGGTGGTGTCATCTGCATATCTGAGATTATTGATATTTCTCCCAGCAATCTTGATTCCAGCTTGTGTTTCTTCCAGTCCAGCATTTCTCATGATGTACTCTGCATATAAGTTAAATAAGCAGGGTGACAATATACAGCCTTGACGTACTCCTTTTCCTATTTGGAACCAGTCTGTTGTTCCATGTCCAGTTCTAACTGACAGCCCTTAATTAGGGTAAATCTGACATCCTGCTTCCACTTTCAAATATCAGAGTCTCCAGCACACAAGATGGAGGGGTCTGAATTGGCAGAAGTTCTTGTGAACATGAGCTGATAAAGGCCTACACATCCTTCAAGGCCAGATCACCCCTCACCGCCAGGCAAGGCCTGCCCCAGATGCCCCCTGCACGCACCTCCCTTCTAGTGCCTCACATTGATCCCAGTCCCATTCTCTCCCTCAGTGCAGGTGGTCTGTCCCTTCTGCTGAGGCGGGACAAGTTCTGATTCACCTCTTACTCACATCCCAGAGACCAGCAAAAAGCCTCACACAAGTAGAGAATGAGGAGTTAATGGTTAAATGAATTATTTACCATTTATAGGTCCACAAACTCTAAACAAGCCAAGAGAGTTAGATGGTTCCTTAAAAAAAAAAAAGGTTACCTTAGTTAGGCTGTATCAACAGAAGTATTTGGACCAGAGTAATAGAGGAAAGCAACCTTCTCTGTTCTATGCTACTCAGAAAGAATGCTCTGAAGAGGGAGATGAGAATGGAGGTTGAGTCTAAAAACTACGTGCTATGAAAGAATTCAAGAAAACCAGGGAGGACTTTTCTGGAGTGCAGTGGTTTAAGACTCTGCACTTCCAACACAGTGGGCGAGGTTCCATCCCTGGTTGGGGAACTAAGATCCCAAATGCTGTGCAATAGGGCCAAAAATAAAAGAGAGAGAGAGAGAGAAAAAAAAATGAAGAGATGAGCCTCAGAGCTCACAAGAGTTGTCTGCAAATATCTGAAGAGTTGTCAGCCTCTTCCTCGAGTACCCTGCCCTCCCAGCCCATGCAGATGTCAGAGCTCCCGACCTCTCCCCGGGAATGACAGAGCAGCAGGTGGAGTCTTGGGGCCCAGCGGGTAGCTTCTGGACCAGAAGGTTATCCAGACCCATGGGCAGGCACTTTGGCATGGCTCCATCAATCGAGAGAAGCGGTAGATCTCCCTAAACAAATACATCTACATTCCAGATGTAACTTCCTTTCAACTTTATGTCCCAAACTTATGTGTTTACTTCGGGGAGGAAGTGCCATTTTGTAGTTTCCAGGACAATGCAGTTCATAATTTTTTCACACCTTTCAGAGCAGGTGACAGCTTGCTTACAAAACCTAATTCATTGCCTTGCAGGGCTCCAAGCTGCACTTTAATACATGCACCAATAACACATCACAATAAGGTTAGAGACAGACACTCCCTCCCTCCGCCCCAAATAGACATTTTTCTGGATCCAGCCATCCAAGAAGACAGCCATGCCAAGTAGACACCTCCAGCGAGTCCTCCGAAAACTAGCAATAAGGCAGGCCTCCCTGTGTAATTTCCTCTTGGACCAAGCACCGCCTCCTCACCCCACCTCCCCAACTTAATTGCAGGAAGAATTGTTATGCTAATTAGCATTATTCACAGCGTTAACAGAGCACAGGGTCTAAATTTAGATCCCATGTTGCAGTGGGAGCCGCAAAGATGCTGCTGGGAGGGCGGTCCCCAGAAGGGAGGGTGCTGGGGGGTGGGCTGCGGCGAGCTGTGGAGCACAGGAGACAGCAGGGCTCCTGCCCCTGTTTCAGGTCTTCAGTGGGCAGCGGAAAGCCTGTGGCTTTGGCAGGGAGGACTCTGAGAAGGGAAAATTCTCTGCCAAGGGCGTATTGAGCAGAAGAGAAGGGAAACCTAAGTGTGCCAGGCCTGCTAGTTTTCAACTGGAGTGCCCAGCATGGTGAAGCAGATCTGGCTTTTGTCCAAGCCTGACCCTTTGACTGATACAAGCCCCGTGGCCTCAGAGGTATTGCGCTGCCTCTCCGGGCGCCAGTGTCTTCATCTGTGCTGGGAATCACAATGCCTTCTTTGCAGGGCTGCTGTTGAGGGTTCCAGGGGCCATGATGCAAAGCTCCTAGGACAGGTCGCGGCCTGAAGATAGTAACTGCTGGTCAGGATAATGGTGATGGAGGAGGAGGATCTGGAGGGGAACCATCCCCACCCCCACCACCCTGGGAGGAAGGAGTCGTAGTATTAATCTTATGTTATGAATAAGGAAATTAAACCTCAGAGAGATTAGGGAAGCCACCCAAGGTCAGAACATATCAAAGAGCTGGTTCTCAAACCAGAGCCTGTCTGACTACACCAGAGCCCTAGTCCAGGGTCAGGGAACAGCAGCTTGACCCAACTCCGGCCCACCCTCCTGTGCACCCCCTCATGGCCTCCTGAGTGAAAGACCAAGATGGATCCAACAAGGGCAAGAAAAGACGAGGCTGGGTCAGTCCTGCCTCCTACCGCTTCAACCCTATCATCTCAGTGGTGAGCAGAGAGCATCTGGCGGCCAGCACACCTGTGCGCCCGCCCCCACGCCCCCCTCACAGAGAGCTAGGAGGAGCAGGATGGGTAAGACTGTGGACTCAGCCGGGGCTGGAATCCCAGCTCTGTGTGACCTGGGCAACCCCTCTGGCCTTCAGTATCTTCATCTGGAAATGGGGCAAGCCATAGCACCTATTTCCCAGGGCTATTGTGTGAATTCAATGAGCTACTCTGTGCCAGGCACTCAGAACAGAGTCCAGTGCATATTAGGACCCATATTACTCCTAGCTGTTCAGGTGAAGGTGAAGTCGCTCAGTCGTGTCCGACTCTTTCGACCCCATGGACTGTAACCTACTAGGCTTCTCTGTCCATGGGATTCTCCAGGCAAGAATACTGGAGTGGATTGCCATTTCCTTCTCCAGGGGATCTTCCCGACCCAGGGATCGAACCCGGGTCTCCCCCATTGGAGGCAGACGCTTTAACCTTCTGGAAATCTGGAGGTGAGCCCTGTCTAGGACCCTTGCCTTGAGATCCCACATTAAGGTTCCTAAGGCAGGGTTCACAGGGTTCACTGTCAGCTCCTGATGGCTGGGACTTCAACAAGACATCTGACATTGAGGAATGTGACACCCTCCTTTCCTCTGAGAAAGGAGAGGGTCTTGGATCTGAACTTGTATTCTCCATCCCTGTAGGTCCCCAGGCTCCGAAGACAGCCAGGGCTTCCCACATGTTACCAGAGCTCCCAAAGGATGCTTGGCATGAGAGCCTGGGTTTGCAGCCTGGAAGCAAAGCTAAGTCTCAGCCTCACCCAAAACTCACTGGAAGAAGGCCTGCTAATGTGTAACACTTGTGTGCCTGGTGAGTGGAGAGGCTCTTAATCCACGGCAGTCAGATGTGGGATGAAATTCCCTCACAGATCCCTGCTGGCTATGTTGGTGGTGGTGGTGTTGCTTAACTGGTAAGTCATGTCCAGCTCTTTGTGACTCCATGGACTGTAGCCCGCCAGGCTTCTCTTTCCATGGAATTCTTCAGGCAAGAACACTGGAGTGGGTTACCATTTCCTTCTCCAGGGGATCTTCCCGACACAGGGGTTGAACCTGTGTCTCCTGCATTGGCAAGCAGATTCTTTACCACTGAGCCACCATGAAATCCAACACCCAGTTCTAGCCACCAGACCAAGCTATGGGCCTCCAGCAAGTCTCTGGGCCTCTTGGAGCCTCAACAACCTCACTTTAAAGTGAAAAGGAAAATCCCTCCAGAACAGACTGGTTATGCAGTTTAAGCAAGATAATGTGTTGCTGCTGATGAAAATGTGTCCACTGTAATCCCAGAGTGTGGTCTCAGGTATACAGCTTGGATGACATACCTCCAGCAGATCCAGCAGCAGGGGGATGAATGTGTGTGTGTGTGTGTGGCCGGGGGGAGCGCTGCATTTGGTAACTCCCCCACCTGCGTGACTCCTCTGTTGTTGACTATGCTTTAGTCCCATGAACACCGTGGCTTCCTGGTATCCTTCACACATCCCTCTCCTCCTCACTCTACAGTGATCTGAACTCCCCCCCCCCACCAGGCTCTCGGGTACCACCTCTAAGTTGAGAACTTGCTCTGCAAGGACCATCTCTAGTCCAGACCCATCTATCCAACACCCACTCAGACATCCTGCCTTGGACATCACACTGGCATTTCCACCCCAGTAGGCCCCACCCTGGATTTATCACCTCCTCTTCACCCTCCTTGAATCTGTTCCTCCTCCTGGTTCCCCATCATCAGAGGACAGCCCCAGTTACCAAAACCAGAACCTGGCACTCCTCCTGGATTCTGCCCTGCATACCCAGGCATCCAATCAATCATCAGGTTTCCTACCTCCACCTCCTAAATAGCTCTTGAGTCCAGCCACAGCCCCCTTGGCCTTGGTCCAGGTCTCCTCATCTCACCTGGACCAAGGTGCAGCATCCATCCCATTCTCCTAGCACTGGCTTTGTCCCTTCCAACTTGTGGTTGGCAAGTTCATTCTACAAAGCAAATTTGCCATGGCCCTCCCCTGCTTGGACAACCCCAAGGGCTTCCTACAGCCTCAGGTCTGGGTCTAAACTCTTGCGTCAGCTCTATAAGGCCTCCACCATCTAAAAGCCAGGATCTGAAACATTCTCTCCCTGGGCTATAGGAGGGCATGGAGGATGTGGGCATATTCAGAGGAGTCACACACGGGATGGACACTTGACTTACTGAGCTCCAACTGTGTGCTAGGCTCTGCACTGAGTACTTGACATTCACTTCCTTGCTTAACCGTCACTACAACCCTTGGAGATAAGCACTATCATTATGTGGTGGGCAGAATGAAGGCCCACAAAACTGTCCACATCCCAACTCTCAGAACTGTGAGGATGTCACCTGACATGGCAGAAGGGTCTCTGCAGATGCAGTCACGATAAAGACCCTGAGTTGGGGAGATCAGCCTGATCATCCTGGCGGGCCCGGTGTCATCACTGGGTCCTGATAAGAGGGCAGAGGGGCAGAGTCAGAGGGGAAGACTAGAGCTGTGGCAGGGACTAGAGCCACGTGTTGTGAAGAGTGAAAGGGGCCATGAGCCGAGGGATGCAGGTGGCCTCCAGAAAGGCAAGAGTGCTCCTGGAGCCTCGAGAAGGAACACGGACCCTGGACCCCTGAATTTAATTCCTTAAGACCCATTTTGAGCTTCTGACCTCCAAAACTATATAATAACAAATCTGTGGGGTTCTCTGTTTGGATTGTGTGAGTGTGTGTTATTTATTCATTTATTTTTGTAGAGTCATAAAGGCCATATTTTTTTTAATTGGAATATAATTACTTTACAGTGTTATGTTGGTTTCTGCTATACAACAACATGAATCAGCTTTAAGTATACATATATCCCCTTCCTCTTGAGCCTCCCGCAAACCCACCCCTATCCCACCCCTCTAGGTCATCCCAGAGCACTGAGCTGAGCTACCTGCACTACACTGCAGCTTCCCACTGGCTATCTATTGCTTTTTTAAGCCTTGAAGTAATTTGTGACCAGCAGCCGAAGGAGACTAATACATTTTGTCTCCTTTTCACCAATAGGGAAACTGAGACACAGATTTAAACTTTGAATAGGTGACAAAACCTGGATTCCAACTCAAGTCTCTGGCACCAGACTCCCGGGATGGAATCTCACGCAAAGGAGAATAGAGGAGTCTGATGAAAATTCCAGAATGAGCTCCCTGTCCTCAGGAGTGTTCAAAAGAGGCTGAACAATCATTTACCAAGGTGTTCTAAGGGAGATTTCTCCAACTCCATTACCTAGAGCATGTTAGCTCCAGGAGGGGAGTGCGTGTGTGCTAATTCGCTTCTGTCATGTCTGACTCCTTGCGATCCTATGGACCGTAGCCCACCAGGCTCTCTGCCCATGGGATTCTCCAGGCAAGAACACTGGAGTGTGTTGCCCTGCCCTTCTCCAGGGGATCTTCATGACCCAGGGATCAAATCAAGTCTCTTACCTCTCCTGCATGGGCAGGTATGTTCTTAACAGCTAGCACCACCTATGAAGCTCAGGACTGAATTTCAAGCCATTTAGTAGCAGAACCATCTACCTGAAAGAGAGTTTCTTGGGGTCCCTAAAGAATATAATCCAGATCAAAGAGGAGTTTCCTTGGTTGGACAGGGCAGGGGGTAAGCTGGTGGCGGGTGCAAGGACGGGAGGTGGGTTCTGCCTGCTGGGCTGCCCCTTCCTACAGACCCTGCAGTGTTTCTGCAGGATCCTAGGGGTCCTCAGAACAGTGCTTGAAAGCGCTGGCCTGCAGGCTTTCTGAGGCTCCTCCAGACCTGAGTTCCTGGGAGACCGAGACTTTCTCAGGAAACACACGACAGGGAACATGTGATCTCTCTCCAAGCCCCTGCAGTGGGGGCGGGAGCCAGGGAAGGTTTAAGAGCCTGTCGCCGATGCTACTAACAATTTTTAGTTAGTTAATTCTCCTAGAGCATTGACAGGTCCCCATAACTTAGGGTTTATTTGCTTTCTCTTGAATGTCACATATAATTCTTGTCGAAATGTTTATTTGCTTAATGCAACTTTTAGTGCCTGGGTAATTTATTACCCCTATTTTTTAGCCAGGAGGAATGGAAAGCAACTTTTAGCCTCTGGCTGGATGGCAGATAGGAACACAGGGGTCCCCAGTCTTCCACTGCCATGACATGACAGGGTGCCTCAGCTGTTGCACACCTTACCCTGAGAAAAGCAAACTCTGCTCCACTTTACGGCCTCCTGCCCCTCCTGCACAGTCTGCAGGCTCAATTCCATCCAGAAACAGGAGTTTTCTGTAAAAAAAGAGCAACCAACAAGGAGATGAATTGTATCTTCACACGCCCTTGGGGGAGACAGAAATCAATTCTCTGGATTCAGTGTCATTTTCAAGTTGAATCATTCCAGGAGTGGTGAGGGAATTTGATTCAACCAGCACTAATTGAGCACCTACTATGTGCTGGGCCCTCAGCGGGGCTGGGGATTTGGCAATAAATAATCCTGTGTCTGTGCCCTCGGGGAGCTGATGGCCAGTTGGGAGATGAGAGTGCAAACCACTAACTGCAATGCAATTGGGCTGTAATAGACAAGCAGACAGAGCGCTGGGGGAACCTAGAGGGTGAGCGGGCTTTGGGGGAGGAGCCGCACAGCCCTGGGTGCCGACAAAGATGACGAGGTGGTAGGGGACACAGCCTCACACTGTCTTGAGTGAAGAGGGGATGTCATTGCACACACAGGCAGCGCATTATAAGGCAAGGCAGATCGGTATGGGGCACGCTATGACGGGTGTCAGGGGTCATGGACTGGAGAGGTGGAGGCCAGATCATAGCAGGTCTTGGATGCTGTCCAAGTGGCTTGAGTGTCACTCCTAGGCAGTTCACGTTTGGAGCTTACTGTGGCCTCCGTGTGATAGTGAACCAGGATGAGACTGGTGTCAGATGTGCTGGGCAACCTTGGGGTCTTGGCAGAGCTAACCCCGAGGCCATGTGGATGGAAGAGGGATGAGGGGGCGGCACGCATTGGAGAGATCCAGCCTCCACTCACCATGAAAGTGAGGAACCATCACAGATGCCCTTCCTGAACAGGAAGTGGGCAAGAGGTGGCCAACTCTGGGCATGTCAGCCTCAGCGACTTGGAGCTGCTCCAGGAAAGAGAATGATCCAGAGCCTGTTGGAAAGGAAGGTCAGGGAAGGCCTGTCTGTGCTTGACTCGTTGACTAGAGAGGACTGAAGTCAGTGAGTCAGTGAAAGTAGCTCTGCTACTGCTAAGTCACTTCAGTCGTGTCCGACTCTGTGTGATCCCATAGGTAGCAGCCCACCAGGCTCCCCCATCCCTGGGATTCTCCAGGCAAGAACACTGGAGTGGGGTGCCATTTCCTTCTCCAGTGCATGAAAGTGAAAAGTGAAGTCCCTCAGTCGTGTCCACTCTGTGCGAACCCATGGACTATAGCCTACCAGGCTCCTCCATCCATGGGATTTTCCAGGCAAGAATACTGGAGTGGGGTGCCATTGCCTTCTCAGGAAAGTAGCTCAGTCGTGTTTAACTCTTTGTGACCCTGTGGACCGTAGCCCACCAGTCTCCTCCGTTCATGGAATTCTTCAGGCGAGAATACTGGAGTGGGTTGCCATTTCCTTCTCCAGGGGATCTTCCCCACCCAGGGATCGAGCCCAGGTCTCCTGTACTGTAGGCAGATTCTTTACATCTGAGCCACCAGGGAAGTCCCATGAGAGGACTGAGGGAGCTGCAGAGGCCTGGGGACCCTGGGATGGGCTGGGACAGCTGCTTCCCCACCCAGCACAGCTGCTCTGGTCCTACAAGGGGTGCTGACTGCTCCACATCCCGTCTGCCCACCCACTTGGTGACAGAAGCACACACGTGGGGCAGGAGGGTTCTTCTGAGAACTTCCCTGATGCTCTGCAGTCCTTTCAAGGGGTGGGAGCGGGGGAGACACCCGGGGCCCCACGCCGCCAAAGGCACAGGAGAGAAGTGGGCCACACAGACATGGTGGGTTCTCAGAAAACCTAGGGAGGGCTGGGCTGGAGGACGAGTTATGGGGGCGCCCACAAGACTGTCTCAGGAGTTCCCCCAGGACCCTTGACCTGCTACAGACCGAGATGTTCCCGCGACCTGAGAAAGTGGGCTGAAATCAGTGTATAGAAAGCCAGGAGGAGAGACAGTGCATACCCTCCCAGGGTGGAGAAGGGACTGCCAGCATCCAGAAAATTCTGGAGAAGCTGGAGCACATCAGAGTCTCTGTGGGGTCACCCGCGCACGCACAGGGACGTGCAGGGGAGGACAGGAAGGTGAGTGCAGGAAGGAGTCACCACGGATTCATTCATGGGATGCCCCACAGGGAAAGGGGGGACTTGCACAGCCTTGGGTTCACAGCATAGACTTCAGAATCCAACAAGGCCCAAGTTCAAATCCCAACTCCACTACTGACAGAATGTCCTTGAGAAAATCGCTTAGCCGCTCTGGGCCTCAGTTTCTGCTGCTTCTTTATTCCCACAGTTTTATTGATATATAAATAACAGCCAGCTGGACTTCCCTGGCAGTCCAGTGGTTAGGAATCTCCCTGTCAGTTCAGGGGACATGGATTCGATCCCTGGTCTGGGAAGATCCCACATGCGCTGGAGCAGTTAAGCCCGTGTGCCATAATTACTGAGCCAGGCACTCTAGGGCCCAAGCAATGAGAAGCCACACAAACCTGCTCTAAGAGAGGCGCCCCTGCTCGCCAAAACCAGAGAAAGCCTGAGCGCAGCACTGAAGACCCAGCTCAGCCAAAAATATAAATGAATGAATTTTTAAAAAATAACAATACCACTATAAATTGTACAGCATAGTGATTAGACTTAACATATACTGTTAAATGAGGACCACAATAAATTTAGTGAACATCCATTGTGGCCAGCTCCTTAACCTAAACAGAAATGATACTAATAGTGCCCACCTTGTTTAACTGTTGGGAAAGTTAACAAGGTCATAACACGAAGCAGGTCGCACAGCATCTGATACTGAGTAAGCACTCAATAAGTGAGTACCTCTTTTTCTTCTTCTTTTTTTTTTTTACTTTTATAAAAGGAGCTCCAAAAGCCAAAGAGGTAGCATCCCCAGCCCTGTCCAGAGAACACACGAATCTGGCAGAATCCGCTGTGTGTTCTAATCCTGGGAAAGAATGCCCCTACTGTAAATTAACACACTGGAACCCAGCAGGCATGAGACAGCCCCAGACCCTCACCATCTACCATCTGGTGGCCCACACAGGCAGAGCCAGGGTCACACTCTCAAACCACTGTGATGCCACCAGCCTCTAACAGGGGGAGCCCCATGGCAGGAACCAGCTGTTTCGGGACAACGTCTCCAGCTCTTTCTTCTTCAGCTTTGCCTCCAGCCTGGAAGAGAGGGCCTCTTCCCCTCCTGGGGAGGCTTATCATCAGTGAGGTCTGCTCCTTTGACCTGCTCCACAAGATCAGCTCAGGACCTGATTGGGGGACCCACAGCCTCTCCCTGAGGGACTGACAGAGAAGCCCCCTTCCCAATGCCCAGGGTTGCAGGCCCCTCTCCCCACTCCTGTGTTCACAAGCTCCCATGTTCTGAGCACCTACTAGGAGTCACCCCAATGAACACAGTAACCAACTCTCCACATTTGTGCCAAGGAACTGAAACTCTCAGATAATAAAGAAACCCAAAGTCATTGCTAATCACATTTGCATAATATGATTTTTTTTTTCAGCAGATTTACCTTCCTAATTACTCTTGTCTCTAGCCAATATTAAAGTGATTTTGCATCCCCCAAGCATACTGTGATGAGTGAGGCTGCTCCAGAGTGGGTGTGGAGCCAAGCTAAGTCATCCTGGAGGCTGAGGGTTTGCCACCAAGTGGATAATTTCCAAGTGGTTAATAAGGCCCACCTACATTCTTAGCGCAGAAGACAAGTAACAACTGACATTTGTATGGGGTTTCACGGTTCGCAAAAGACTTCCACAAGCATCGCCTCATTTGATCTTCACAGTAGTACTGTCATCCAATACAGAAGTAGGGAAACTGAGGTCACTTGTCCTAGGACATTTAGGAGTAAATCCAGGACTTCAACCCAGACCTCCTAGATTCAAATCCCTTTAGGGAGGGTCTCCCAAAGAGACTGTCTTCTTTTGTTTTTTTTCTTTATTCCATTTATTAGTGATGCCATATAGTATGTATCTTTCTCTGTCAGACTGACTTCATTTACTATGATAATCTCTAGTTCATCCATGTTGCTGCAAATGGCAATGTTTTGCTCTTTTTATGACTGAGTAATGTAGCCATGAAATTAAAAGACGCTTACTCCTTGGAAGGAAAGTTATGACCAACCTAGATAGCATATTCAAAAGCAGAGACATTACTTTGCCAACAAAGGTCCGTCTAGTCAAGGCTATGGTTTTTCCTGTGGTCATGTATGGATGTGAGAGTTGGACTGTGAAGAAGGCTGAGCGCAGAAGAATTGATGCTTTGAACTGTGGTGTTGGAGAAGACTCTTGAGAGTCCCTAGGACTGCAAGGAGATCCAACCAATCCATTCTGAAGGAGATCAGCCCTGGGATTTCTTTGGAGGGAATGATGTTGAAGCTGAAACTCCAGGACTTTGGCCACCTCATGCAAAGAGTTGACTCATTGGAAAAGACTCTGATGCTGGGAGGGATTGAGGCAGGAGGAAAAGGAGACAACAGAGGATGAGATGGCTGGATGGCATCACTGACTTGATGGACGTGAGTCTGAGTGAACTCCAGGAGTTAGTGACGGACAGGGAGGCCTGGCATGCTGCGATTCATGGGGTCACAAAGAGTCAGACACAACTGAGCGACTGAACTGAACTGAACTGAATATTCCATTGTATTGTATATATACCAAACCTTCTTTATCCATTCACCAGTTCATGGACATTAGGCTGGCTCCATGTCTTTTATCTTTAACTATTGATTGGTTGGTTGACTGCACCAGGTTTTAGCTGTGGCACACAGGATCTTTGATCTTCCTTGCAGCAGGCAGAATCTTTAGTTGCGTCATGCGGGCACTTACTTGCAGTAGTGGGATCTAGTTCCCCGACCAAGGATTGAACCCAGGCTCCCTGCACTGGCAGCAGAGAGTCACAGCCATTGGAACAGCAGGGAAGTCCCAAGGCCCTCTTCTTAACTGTACAACCTCTACCGCAGATATAGACAGTAAAGCGAAGTCACGGCCTGACTTGTTCACGTCTTCATAGAGCCTGGCCCTGGTCACCCACTTGCACACTGACTCTGGCATTGACCTCATGACTTACTTTCAAGGGGACAACATAAGAAACACATCACCAGCAGAAACTTGAAAAATGCTTGCTCCTTGCCTGTTGGCTCTTGCTGCCCTTGGATTCTTGCAACTACCATGTGACCCACCCAGGTTAGCCTATTGGAAAATGAGAAACACGTGGTTCACTCGCTCCCATCCCCTGAACCAACAGCAGCCATACCACTAAATGTGTAAGGCCATTCTAATCCATTAGGCCCAGCTGACGTAAGTAATCCAGTTGAGATTAGCCAAGCCAAACCCACATCATAGAAGTGCCCTTCTGCCGCTAAGTGCCAAGACAGTTTGTTACACAGCAAAACCTAACTGAGAGGGGTAGCATTAATTCTCACTTCAGGAAAAGTTTTGGCAGGGTGTGTTTCCACATATAGTAGGGCCCACACTCTCTCCCTGTTCTTCCATTTTTAATTAATCAGTTTATTTTAATTGGAGGATAATTACTTTACAATATTGTGATGGTTTTTGTCATACATCAACATGAATTGGCCACAGATAAATATGTGTCCCCCTCCAGAAATGGCACCCCACTCCAGTGTTCTTGCCTGGAGAATCCCAGAGACAGGGGAGCCTGGTGGGCTGCCGTCTATGGGGTCACACAGAGTCGGACACGACTGAAGTGACTTAGCAGCAGCAGCAGCCATTAAAAATAATTTTAATTTATTTTTACATTTTTCATCTTTGGGTTGTGCTTTGCAGCACATGGAATCCTAGTTCCTTGACCAGGGTTCACACCTGGGTCCCCTGCCTCAGAAGCATGGAGCCTGAACCACTGGACCACCAGGGAAGTCCTTCAGCCATATCTGAGCTTTGATCCAGCCTGGGTGATTTCTTTACCCCAAAGACCTAGACCTGCTCAGTTCTGAATTTCTGTTCTCAGAACATGTGTGTGTGTGTGAAGTTGCTTCAGCTGTGTCTGATTCTTTATGATCCTATGGACCATAGCCCTCTAGGCTTCTGTGTCAGTGGGATTCTCCAGGCAAGAATATTGGAGTGGGATGCCATGCCCTCCTCCGGGGGATTGTTTCAACCCAAGGATTGAACCCACATCTCTTGTGTCTCCTAGCATTGGCAGGCAGGTTCTTTACCACTAGCGCCACCTGGGAAGCCCTCTTAGAACATATCGAGGCATATTCCTTGATCCACCACCTCACACGCCTAGTAAATCCCAATCACTGATCTCACCCACACTTTGCCCCTAGAGAGATCCCACAAGAAGCAGCTGGAATTTCAGAAGCAGTTGCCCAAGAGAACTAAGAGCCAGAGCTTTGAAGGCTCATAAGCAAAGCTAGGCAGCCACTGAAGTCAGCCTTCACCAAGCCCAGGCACATGGAGTTCTAAGTTTTGGTTCTAGTCTTACAAAGTGGTTCTGCTTGAGGTTGGACCTGGATCCTTATCTGCAGACAGTGCTGGCCCCAGTCATGCTTCTGTAATCAGCTCCATTCTTTTTTTTAATTGGAGTATAATTACATTACAGTGTTGTGATGGCTTCTGCTGTACAACAGAGTGAATCAGCTCTATGTACATAATGTAAATCTCCTTCCCCTTGGACCTCCCTCTCACCGCCTTATCCCACCTAACTAGGTCATCACAAGGCACCAAGCTGAGCTCCCTGTGCTATACAGAGTCTGTCATACAGAGTGAAGTAAGTCAAAAAGGGAAAATCATATATAACATATCATATATAACACATATATGTGGAATTAAAAGATGCTTGCTCCTTGGAAGAAAAATTATGACAAACCTAGACAGCATATTAAAAAGTAGAGACATCACTTTACCAACAAAGATCTGTCTAGTCAAAGCTACAGTTTTCCCAGTAGTTATGTATGGTTGTGAGAGTTGGACCATAAAGAAAGCTGAGTGCCAAAGAATTGATGCTTTTGAACTGTGGTCTTGGAGAAGACTCTTGAGAGTCCCTTAGACTGCAAGAAGATCAAACCAGTCAATCCTAAAGGAAATCAACCTTGAATGTTTATTGGAAGGACTGATGTTGAAGCTGAAGCTCCAATACTTTGGCCACCTGGTGCGAAAAGCCGACTTATTGGAAAAGACCCTGATGCTGGGAAAGATTGAAGGCAGGAGAAGGGGACGACAGAGGATGAGATGGCTGGATGGCATCACCGACTCGATGGACATGAGTTTGAGTAAGCTCGGGGAGTTGGTGATGGACAGGGAGGCCTGGCATGCTACAGTCCGTGGGGTTGCAAAAAGTCATACACGACCGAATGAGCTGAACTGACTGATATGGGATCTAGAAAAATGGTACAGAGGAACATATTTGCAAGTCAGGAATAAAAATGCAGACATAGAGAACAGACCCAGTGGGGGAAGAGGATGGTGGGGAGAACTGGGAGATTAGGATGGACATATACACACTGCTACTGCTGCTAAGCCGCTTTCTTTGTGCCTGACTCTTTGTGACCCTATGAACTGTGGTCTGCCAGGCTCCTCTGTCCATGGGATTCTTCAGGCAAGAATACTGGAGTGAGTTGCCAATTACTCCTCCAGTGGATCTTCTTGACCCAAGAATCAAACTCACGGCTCCTGCGGCTCCTGCATTGCAGGCAGATTCTTTACCGCTGAGCCACTGGAGAAGCCCCACATACACACTACCATGTGCAAAACAGATAGCTGGTGGGAACTTGATGTAGAGCTCCACCCTTCCTGGGAGCTCAAGGGCATGCACTGCAGAATGAGAGTACTTGGTACACAGTAAGCGCTATATGAGTACCAGTTCCCGCTACTTCTGCTGCTACCTCTCCTACGACAATTACTGTGATTGTCATTCCTGTTCTTGTTTTCCATGTCTCAGAGGACCCTGGAAGGGAAAGATCAAGCTCATGCTGTTGGCCTCAAGCCCTCACTTAAGCCTCGTGGGGGCCCCTGTGACCTGTGTGGAGTTCTCAGGTTCAGGTCCCACAATATGCCATTCTCTTCCCTTCCTTCCTCTTCCTGGACCTAAGCCCTAAACCCTGAACCTAAGCCCAGTCTCTGAAGGTTTCTCTTTCTGACTCATTAGCCCTAAAGCTGTTCTGAAAGGCACCCACAAGGCTGGTTCTAATTCTAGGGAAAGGACAGGATTTCATACCATAGTTTTACCCTAGAAGTCCTTTCATTCTTTCTGCACTCTCCTCTGTCTTGAAGATCAATGAGGCAACTCGATGCTGTAAGCCTGAAGTCAGAAAAATCTAGGTTCAAATCCTGGCTGAATCACCTACTGATTATGTAGTCTTGGGCAAACTTAACGTCTGAGTTTAGATGCTTTGTCTTTACAATGGGTTCTTGATATCTGCCACATAAAAATTGTTGCAAAAATTAAGTGAGATAATGTATGTATATTAGTTAGAGTCAAAGTAGCTGCTGTAATAGGCTTCCCTGATGGCTCAGCAATAAAGAATCTGCCTGCCAACGCAGGAAAGTTGGGTTTGATCCCTGGATTGGGAAGATCTCCTGGAGAAGGAAATGGTAACCCCCTCCAGTATTCTTGCCTGGGAAATCCCACAGATAGAGGAGCGGCAGGCAACAGTCCATGGGGTCACAAACAGTCAGACTCGACTCGGTGACTAAGCAACAATAGCTGCTGTAACAGATAAGCCCCAACATTTCAGTAGCTTAACACAGTAGAGTGTATTTCTCATTCGCATTATAGTTAAAGGAGATTGTTTCTCTTTAGATGTGACTTGGGGGCCCAGGCCACTTCTAGCCAGTGGCTTTGCCATCCCCTTGGAAGCATGAAGCTCTCTGAATCCAGTCAATGGGTAGAAAGGAAATTTGGAGAAGACATACCTTATTCTTATCCACTTTGGACCAGAAGGAAGATGCATTATCTCCCTTCACATTCCACTGATGAAACCAAGCCATGGGCCCCATCTATTAATAGGCAAGGGAGATTGGGAATAGAAACAGTCTCTGGCTGGATAGCACTTCCCCGTGACATCTCTACAGTATGAAGGGGGTGTAGGGGGGATATAAGCCTATGGCGGACAGACACCCAGTACATCTGCTTATGTCTACAAGTTCTTACGAAATATCTTGGATTCAAAGTAAATAGTTACAACAGCCACTTCTGCTGCTGCTGCCACCTTGACTATTCCCACTGTTGTTATTAATAGTTGCCCTATAAACTAGAGATAACAATACCATCTCAAGAGTTGTGATGAGCATCAAAAAAAAGATGTTAAAGCATGAATGATAGTACGTCTCTTCCTCCACACACATCTAAGTCCCCAGCTGCCCCTAGGGTGTTTCCTAGGCTGAGCTCCTGCTGGAGAGACACCCAAGGGCTCAGCGACTTTACAAACTGGAAGCCAGCCCCTCTCACAGGCTCCACCCACACCAAGGTTATCTAGGCCACTTGTCCCTCTTCTTTACCCTCCTAAGAACCACTACAGACAGTTTCCCAGGTCAGGCTGACCACGCTGTATTCATGGTCAGTACAGAACGTTTTCTGCCTGCTTCTCTCTGGGGGCAAAATGGACTCAAAGTAAGAAAAAAATGAGGTTTTGTGTATTACTTCTTTTCCTTCCATGACTTTTTTTTTCCAATACAAATAACATTTCAGGTAGTTACTTTACAAGTCCCCCCTCCCACCATCCCACTCACTTAAGTTCTGTTCCTGGTCATGTGATTTCTACTCCCTCCCCCTTTTTTCTGGACTGTTTACTATGAACAGGATTTTACTTACAAGATCAGTCTCCAAAAGCTAGGGCCACTCATTTAAACGTGGCTCTTACTGAGACTAGGTTATTAAAAGTCAGTGTGGGCTTTCTGGACAGACAGTGGGGCAATTTGCATGATCTTGTATTTTCATCACTTTACAGAAGAGAAAAGAAAGAGGTCTGTGTTGGAGACACAGGTGCAAGGAGAGGAGGACAGGAGGAGAAATCCAAAGAGAAAGATGGATGAAGTCAGACAGTATTCATCAAATATGCAGCACATTCTACCCTCTTTCTCAAGAATGATGTAGTAGATTTGAACTCTTGTTCTACCTCCCAGGTTGTGTGATTTTCAACAAATCATTCATCTGGGAGCTTCAGTTTCTTAATCTAAAAAATGGGGTCCCCATACATACTTCACAGAATTATTGAGACAAACTTAACACACACAGAACAACCAGTGTAATTTTTACCAGTTGAGCCACCAAGGAAGCCCAAGAATGCTGGAGTGGGTAGCATATCCCTTCTCCAGCAGATCTTCCTAACCCAGGAATCAAACTGGGGTCTCCTGCATTGCAGGCAGATTCTTTACCAGCTGAGCTACTAGGGAAGCCCTTTAAGGTAACCAGTAAATAATAATTCCCTAGGATTACTCCTTCCAAAGGAAATGCAGATTAAACTTTCTGAGTCTGAGGTTAGCTGGAATTTTTCCATTTTTAAAAAATTATTTTTTCTGAGTATAAAACAGCACATTGTTAATATATCTTTATGTAATAGAACCTTTGCAACACTGCTAAAGCTGAGTCTGGACCACAGAGCAGGAAAGGATGGCCACAGAAGGAAAAAAATCTTGCTGTATAAACTACATATCAAGTGGCTAGTATTAAATTTTTTGATCTACAAAATAGCAATTTTATATGGCTTAGCCTAAATGAAGATATTAATGATAATAATAATAATAGTAAATGCTTATATAGTGTGATAATAATTATAATACTAACTGCTTATATAGTGCTTACTATGTACTAAGCATCTTAGTGTTCATTAAATCCTCACAATGTCTCTGCAGTGTAGGAACCACTCCATTGTGTAGCTAAAGAAACTTCAGCACAGAGAGGCTAGGTGAATTGCCTGAGATCACACAGCTAGTCAGTGGCAGAGCTGTCATTTGAACGCTGGTAGTCTAGCTTCAGAGGCCATGACTTAAGCTGCTAGATTTTATTGCATTCTGTGTGAGTCTTTGAGAGGCCTCCTGAGAGGGATCCCACATATCCATTCTGCTCTCAGATAAACAGGGACAAAGGAGGCTGCAGAGCTGGGTCAGCAGGAATACCCCAAGGAAGGAGAGAGCCGCAGTCAGCCTGCAGTCCTGAGTTCACCCTAGGAAGGGTGAGGATGCTCCCTCCAGGACTACAAAGCAAGTATTGGCAGGCATCCAGCTCTGCCCTCTTTCTTGAGCATTTCATTTCTCTGTCCTTTGTGGCATGACCCTCCTAAAACTATTTATTTCTTAATTCTGATGGCAGAAAGGAATTTAATCAAGTTGCTTGAATATGACGACAGCCTCCCGCTAAGCCAGCTGCCTCCTGAGGGTCATTGGGAGACAACGCCCTGTTAATATTTAGCTCCAGCCGCAAACATTATGGCTTTCAATTTAGAAGATTATGCTTCGGTTAGTTATGTATCATATGTGCGCACGCACACTCGCTGGGTGGCTCATTTCATCAGTGCGGGAGCATTTTGCCAGGGTGATAAAAAAGGCCATTTTCTCTGTGAGCCCTTTCCACTCAGTGATCCAGTGAAGTAACACCAGGATCAAAACCATGTCTGAAAAATAAGTGATCTATTCAGCAGCTCACAGGTCTGCATTCCAACTGCCCAAAAGAGACATTTTCAGGGGAAGCCAGGGGCCCACATTGGAGTGGGCTGCAGGAAGGGATCTGGTGTACCGCCGCCCTAGGCTGGGGAGCTTGAATCCTGGAGGGATGCTTGGAGCTGTCCGTGGTTCTGAATCCAAGCCGTCCCAGAATTGCCAGAGAGTGGGAATGAATAGAGGCTAGAGGGACTGGCTGATTGTCTAGGGAGCTGTGCCTATTCTAGGGTCTTGGATCATTACATTTTCCTTCTTTCCAGAGCTCCCAAGCCTCTGTATAATTCTGGATCCAGTCCTCGGATGCCTTCTCTCCTGCTTGCTCTCTCTGATGGCTGCCTTCTTCTTTAGGAACACAGTATTACTAGCTCCTTCATGATTTATCTGTTTTTTTGTTTTGTTTTGTTTTGTTTTGTTTTTTCTGTTTGGATACCTCCTCAGCATGGCACAGAGCCTCCGGTGAGTCTGGGAAGCTCAGTATTTCAGAAGTACAGACCCATCTCTATTCCCTCTACTCACAGCGCCTCACCTCATCATCTCCGCCCCTACACTGGTCCTTTTCTCTCACCTACCCACTTCTTGACACCCTCTCAATCTCTTTTCCACTCCCTCCTCTCTCTCTTGCCCTCTCCCCCCAGATATCTTCATTATCTCTGTCAGTCTCTCCATCTCTGTGTCTCTCTCCATTACATTTCCTCTTTTCTCCTCTCTTTTCCTCCCTCACCATTTTCTCCTTCCTCTCTATTTCCCTCCCTCATTGCAACTAGCTCCCTCCTTCTCTTCCTACTTTGTCACTTTCTCTTTGCCTCCCTCTACTTTCTTTCTAGCCATCCCCTCCCTCTAACCCTCCTTCTATCTTTCCCCATTTCTCTATGTGTCATTTCTCTTCTGCTCTCTCCTTCCCTTTCTTTCACCTGCTCCCTTCCTCCCTGTCTCCATTTCTCTCCTTCCTTCTCAACCTCCCTTTCTCTGCACACAGATCTCCTCTCTAGGAGCCCCCAGCTGCCTGGTGAATTTATTTCAGCAGCTATTAGGAATCAGCACCTGCCCTGATACTTGGTGGGGAAGATGAGTTTGAGATAAGATGGGCTGTTTCAATCTCAGCACATCTGTAATTGCATTACCATTAAATTGCACCATTTTCCAAAGGTGAGAGCCCAGGGCCCTTGTGCTGAGAGTCTTCTGTAAATCCACTGCCAAGTCCTGTGTGATGTGGCGGCCCCAGGCAAAGAGGAGAGTAGACCCAGCTTGATTTGACCACCGTATTAATCCCTCTTGTCTTCAGGGTCTCTTGCTTTCCATTTTGTTTCAAATGTAAAAGAACCCCTGGGAATCATTATTTCCAACCTTCTCAGCTCACAGATAAAGAAACTGAAGCTCAAAGGAAGGAAAGAATGAGCCACTGAGTCTGTAGATGTCCCACATTATGCAGGCTTGCTGCAAGTTAGGACTCTAACGGGGGAAAGGAGGGCAGGGGGAAAAAACAAGAGCCAGAATTTCCAGCTTCCAGGAGTGACCTTGGTTCACCATACAAGGATCTGTCGGTCTAGTGGGTAAGGTACAAAAATGGCACATGGAGCAGAGGATAGCAGCAACATGATTTCTTGTGGTCTGTCAGGTTTGGCCAGGGATACAGAGAACAGGATTCAGTCCCAAGGAGAGGACAGAGCTGGCAAAAGCTAGATGGGGATTGGGCGCATTAGTGCTCCAGACAGATGGGCTGGTTTGCAGAGCAGGACTCTATTTCCAACTAGGACCTGGGAGACATAAGCAGGAAAACATTGCAGAAGGCAAACATAAACCCAGGCAATAACAGAGGCTGGCAGCAGGGACTCCATTCCAGGGGCCTACCCAGCTTGTGCATCTGTGAAAGGAAAAGCTGGGAAGGATGGAGCCTGGGGAAATAGAGATCAGGATGGGCTGGAGCCTGGAAGCAGGGGAGGCAGAGGGAATTCAGAGGGAGATTCAGCACTATCGGTTGGGCATCAGGAAGGGCTTCAGACAGGAGGTTATGAGAGAAAAGTAGATGAGCCTGGGGAAGGGTCAGTCATGGCACAAAGCACCTAGCAGAAGAGCTTCCAGAGGTCAGAGAGGATATCACCTGGCACAGCAGTCTGTCCCCTTGGACTCTGCTCTCCCTTGTTGGTGCCTCATTTCCTGCTTCTTAGGGAAAATAGAGATGGGACCATGCATAATCCAAGCTTTTCCTGCACCAGAGGACCATTCCCAATTGCCCACATATTGTTGACTAGCCTGAGGAAGGAGTGGTTTGGGGCTGGGGATGGGGAGGGCAGGAAGATTATCACCAGAGTGGCCTCTGATGGGTCTTGGAGCCCAGGGTTGCTGACTCCTCAGCCCCTGGTGCCAATGGCAGTAGGAACCTAAGCAGGCAGGCTGAGAAGATGCAAGTCCTCAGTGCATCATCCCCAGCTCCAGGTCTGGGAGGCCAGCAAGCAAACAAACAAACAGCTAGCAAATGCATCCCTGTGCTCCAGGGTCACCCTGCCGCCATAGTTACACCTGCTTTGGCAAAGTAGTTACTTTGAAGCCCAGTCTGATGCAGAGAAAGCATGCAGCACCCAGGACAAAGCAGGGGGGTTAATGATGTGAAATAGCTCTGTGTGTAATCTGGGCGCACTACAAGGGCTGCTGAGAGCCTCTAAAAGCTTCCCCGAGCTGGCCCGCCTCTGAGGTTGGCCCATTATGTTGTTTGTTGCCTTGTGATCAGGATGAAGCCAGCTCCAGCCACACTATCCTTTCCCCAACTCCAAGCACCCATGGGGCCCCCACTATGGGTCAGCGGGCACAAGGCCAGCTGCCCCAGCAGGTCTTAGATAAATCAATTAGGATAAATGAGCTTAGTGATGTATGATGCGCTTGCTCCACTGTGTGCCTTCTGAACTGTTAGTTCTTTGGAGAAGATTAATTACGGAGTGTGTTGCTAATGCTCTTTTAATGGAATCTGTTATTTAAGTTTAAGAAGAGCAGGTATTGAATGTATGGGAGTTAGAAACCTGTTATGTGCATCCCAAATCAGGGGCGATGAATGGAGCTAACCTAGGGATAGACCTGTTGAAACAAAAGGAGCTCCAGTAATCACTTTGAACCCTGCAGAAAGTTGCACCAAGTCCGGGAAGGTTTTCCTGGAATTGATTGCATGTGTTTGTGGAGTTAACTTTTCATTCTATTTGAAGAGGCATTGTTATGTTGGTGGAAACAGTAGAAAAGTAGAGGAGCTATTGAAGGGAAGAGGCTAAGTGACCTTAAATAAGTCATGGAATGGTATATAGACAGAAAGAGCTCATTTGATTTTGGGTCATATTAATAGAGGTATAATATTATGAGCAAAGGAGGTTTTAGTCTTGACCTAGGCACTCACCTATAACATGAACAGTGACTAGAATGATGAAAGTTCAAAAATGGAATTCTATGAAAGTTGTAAGTAGCTCCTAGGAGATGAGGATGGGGAAAAGTAAAGCTAGCAACCATTCATCTTCTAAAGCAATGGATCTCAGCCCTGGCTGTTTCTTAGAATCATCTAGAGAAAACTTAGAAAACACTAATACCCAGACCTCTCCCCTAGAGATTCTGTTCCAATTGATCTGAGATGGACCTAGGCACTAGTATTTTTTTTTAAGTTCATCAGGTGCTCCTAATGTGGAGTCAAGGTGGACAACCACTACTCTAAAGAGTGCCACAGGGAGGGATGGCACTCATGATGTGCAACTCCAGAGAACAGAACACACACAAGTGGATGGAAGGTTTTGTCCTAATATATGGGAATCTCACGGTGGGTGAACCAACAGAGAACATGGATGGAGTGAGCTGCAGGGAACGGGTTGGGTAGAAGATGCTAGCAATTGAGGCACAGCATCAAGCAGGCAGGACCATCATAGAGAGCCACACAGAGGTGGAAATAGTTTGCAATCAACCTCACGCTTGTTTCCTGAACCTGCACAAAGGAGAATATGGAAGAGGCAGCCATGTCACCAGAATTCCCAGAGCCCAGTGGAGGTTGGAGGCGGTGCAACAGGTGTCTCTGGACAGAAGCAACACTTAGACCTGGATGGAAGGATCAGAGCATTATGGACCAAGGCTGAGCAGGAACATGTTCAGGTCTCCAGGCAGTTGCCAGGTGACCAGGAAGGGGGCATGGTCCTGTCACAAGGAAGGAGGAATCTGGCAGGAACTGAGCAGAAAACCCAGGGTTCCACTCTCCTGGACAAAAGTTCAGGACTGGGTTTCTGTCCTGGAAGAATTGTGAGAACCACAAGCCCCTCTTACCAGGAATAGTGGCAGCACTGGGGGATAAAGGGAATAAGTGTTCCCATAGGAAATAGATGGGGAAACAGTGGAAACAATGTCAGACTTTATTTTGGGGGGCTCCAAAATCACTGCAGATGGTGACTGCAGCCATGAAATTAAAAGATGCTTACTCCTTGGAAGAAAAGTTATGACCAACCTAGATAGCATGTTCAAAAGCAGAGACATTACTTTGCTGACTAAGGTCCATCTAGTCAAGGCTATGGTTTTTTCTGTGGTCATGTATGGATGTGAGAGTTGGACTATGAAGAAGGCTGAGTGCCGAAGAACTGATGTTTTTGAACTGTGGTGTTGGAGAAGACTCTTGAGAGTCCCTTGGACTGCAAGGAGATCCAACCAGTCCATTCTGA
>SJXQ01011405.1:46607-89784 GCA_006408695.1 Aepyceros melampus
ATGTGTATAAGAGACAGGGACAGGGAGGCCTGGCGTGCTGGGATTCATGGGGTCGCAAAGAGTTGGACACGACTGAGTGACTGAATTGTAACACCTACACCCACCAGGGCTTCTCTGGTGGCTCAGAAGTTAAAGCGTCTGCCTGCAATGTGGGAGACCTGGGTTGGATCCCCTGGAGAAGGAAATGGCAACCCACTCCAGTATTATTGCCTGGAGAATCCCATGGGTGGAGGAGCCTGGTGGGCTACAGTCCACGGGGTTGCAAAGAGTCGGACACGACTGAGCAACTTCACTTTAAACACCTACTAGTGGAGAAGGAAATGGCACCCCACTCCAGTTCTCTTGCCTGGAGAATCCTGTGGACAGAGGAGCCTGGTGGGCTGCTGTCCATGGGGTCACACAGGGTCAGACATGGCTGAAGCGACTTAGCATGCATGTGTGCATGCATTGGAGAAGGCAATGGCACCCCACTCCAGTGTTCTTGCCTGGAAAATCCCAGGGATGGAGGAGCCTGGTGGGCTGCCATCTATGGGGTTGCACAGAGTCAGACACGACGGAGCAACTTAGCAGCAGCAGCAAACACCTACTAGAGGCCAGGCCCCATGCAGGGGCTCCAGGTCTATCATCCTTTAATCCTAACAATGGCCCTGCAATCATAGGAAGTTAGGAGCATATTACAGACTGAAAACTGAGGCTCAGCAAGTCTGGTCTCAGCCAGGGTCTGGCTGCAAAGCTCTTTCCATAGCCCCAGGTTGAGGGCCCATACTGGCCTGTGGTGGACTGTATGTATGTGTCCCGGACTGAAGCCAGGAACACCAGGCAGCAACTCCCACCAGGCCAGGTCCTCGTCCACCCCTAGAGTGGATGAGACAGACTCTGAGGGTCTTCAGAGCTCCAAGAAGTGGATGCTGTGTGCTGTGGAGGCTGGCCTAGGAGCTTGGGGTGTGTGGTCCTGGTCTCGCTAAGCCAGAGACACCGAGAAGCCTCCCTGTCATCTGCCGAATGGGAACGGCACCCTCTGGTTGTGCTGTGCCCTGCAGGGTGATAGGGGGTGGGTCTAAGAGGTTTGGAAATATTACTGACCCCAAATAGGGCAAAGTCTCCATGCCCCCTACAATGAAGCATGATTCCCAAACACCTACACACACTCATATTCTCTCTCTCTCACACACACACATAAATACGCACATAGACAGAGACATACACACATGCTTATTTACACACAACCTATGAACTACACCATGTTCATTTCCTTGCTCTCATCCCCAAGCCTCTGGTAAAGTCTTATTTAAATATTCCAGCCCAGTCGCAACTAGACCAAAGTCTTTCTATGTTTGGGGCAGAATAACAAATCAGGAGTAGAATGCCCTTCAATGCATATAGGAGGAGCATGATAAATATTTGGTGAAGGAAAGAATAGATAAATGAATGAATGAATGACCTTGAACCACAGTTGCAGTCCTAATAGTTCACACATTTATATTGAATGCTTTCCAGTGAACAGTGAGCTTTAACACCGTTTATCCCAGATAACCCTGTGACAGGTCTTATTCCCATTTGACAGATGAGACAGCTGAAGCTCAGAGAGGTCAAGTCAGTTTTCCAAAAATACGCAGCTAGCAAATATAATAGAATGGAAGCTGTAGAGCAGAGAGCCAGGTGAGGCCTGCACTTGGAATATTTTAAGAATTAAAATCCCAAGGGAACTGTCCAGAAGCTCTCCTAGCCTCCCCCTCACCTATTCCCTGCCCTCTTTTCTTCCTAGTGATCCTCACCTCCTGACTTTATCACCCAAGTATTCATGTATCCATCATCAGTCTCTCCCAATAGCAAGCAGGCTCCAGGAGGACAAGGCTCTCTTCCTCTAGTTGACCATCGCATCCTCAGTGCCCAGAAGATGGCCCAGCACATAAGTGACTCACCAAGCAGTGATTCGTGCCTGGTAGGGGATTGCTCTGAGGGCCATGCTGGGGCCATCGGGGGTATTCCTGCCACATGGCTGACTCCTCCATGTCCTTCTTTGCAAAGGTTCAGTAAACAAATGGAGGTTGGTTACCAATTATTTCAGCCACTTTTCATACAATGGAGTTAACAGCTGACTGAGCTACAATATATCAATTGTGTAAATTTCTAGGACATTTTCATGTTTCAATCTCCTTATGTATTTCTAGCTGACCACACTTGTTCAAATTACCATTAACTTCAATCCCATCACCTGGCTCACTAGGCAGAAAGGCAGTGGCTTGGGTTTAACTCTCCGAGGGCCATGGAGGGGACAAGGGAGAAGTCTGGGGCTGGCAACGGGTAGAAAGGACCTGCTGTTAAAAGTCGATCAGCTTTGGGGATTCCCTGGTGGTCCAGTGGCTGGGACTCCACGCTTCCACTGCGGTGGGCACGGGTTCAATCTGTGACCAGGGAACTAAGATTCCACATGATGTGCAGCCAAAAAAAGACAAACAGTGAGAAAAACCAATCAGCTTCTTTACTGTGTAGACCTCATTCTTTATTTTTCACCAGGCCTTCTAATCACTTTCCATCCAACTTCTGTACCTGGTCAGGTTCTGTTCTCCATGGACCTTAGTACATTTCCACCAGACCAGTCGCTGAGAGAACCTCTCCTTAACTAGTCACACTTCAAATTCAAACTGGTGCAATAGACACAGGGAAGGAGAGATGCTGAGAAAGTGTGGGCTCCACCAGGGAAAGTTGTAATCCAGTAGGAGTCAGAGGAGAAGGGAAACACTAAAAGGATTTAAGGCTGGAATAAAACCTTGCTTGTCACTCTGTTCTTAGTACCTGGCACAGAATCTGGCACATAGCAGGAACTAAGGACTATTTCTTGAATAAATGAATGAGTAAGTATAATATAAAGACCATGCATAGGCTTGAGACCAGATAAGCTAAGCTAAGTTGCTTCAGTTGTGTCCGACTCTATTCAGCCCCACAGACTGCAGCCCATCAGGCTCCACCATCCCTGGGATTCTCCAGGCAAGAACACTGGAGTGGGTTGCCATTTCCTTCTCCAATGCATTAAAGTGAAATGTGAAAGTGAAGTCGCTCAGTCGTTCTGACTCTTAGTGACCCCATGGACTGCAGCCTACCAGGCTCCTTCGTCCATGGGATTTTCCAGGCAAGAGTTCTGGAGTGGGTTGCCAAGATAACTGGCTTCAAACTTTGGATCTACCATGCTGTGATCTTGGGCCAATCACCCCGCTGAATGATGATTTCCTCATCTTTAATACAAGCAGAGGATTCAGAGAGGGAAGGTGCCGCATGAAACCATCCCCCACAGAGGGAATGAAGATCTTGTAATTGCCAATGACATGCAAAAACTGTCAAAAGTACAAAAAGGACCCACATCAATCGTGAAAGAGAAGTCACAGTTCAGTTTATTTTCCAATGATGTAAACTTCATGGTTCTTCCCACCAGATAAAAAATATATAAACCTACTGCTATATCTGAGAAATCTGTAAACCTCAAACATTGTAGTCCCACCCTGCCTAAAGTCTAGGAGATAGAGACAGTGCCAGTGGGGTCTCCGTGACTGTCTGTCTCCCTGGGATTGGGCGCTTCCTTCCCTGCAAACAAGGAGAGGGCGTTCAGGGAAGCAGAGCTCACTGGTGAGAGAGGGAGAGCTTCCTGGGAGAGGAGGGATATGATGTGAGCCCAGGGATACAGACAGGACTTGACGACATGAGGATGCAGCCGGTGATATCCCTTGGTGCCGGGCCAATGAGAACTGGGGATAGTCGCTGGATTCCATCCTGTCCTAGCCGGCTTTTGAGAAGAACAACAACAGGCCTCCATGTCTGAAGAGCAGCATCCCCATCCTGGCTCCCTCCTCCTGGGATTGCCCTCTCTGGGCCTCAGCTTCCTCATCTGTAGAATGGGCATGATGGTTCCCACTTCTCAGGACTGCTCTGTGAAGGACAACGTCTTCTTAGTTGCGGCACTCGGGATCTTCATGGCAGCATGTGAAGGCTCCAGTTGTGCGTGGGCTCTAGAGTGCGTGGGCTCAGTAGCTGTGGTCGTTCAGGGAAGCAGAGCTCACTGGTGAGAGAGGGAGAGCTTCCTGGGAGAGGAGGGATATGATGTGAGCCCAGGGATACAGACAGGACTTGACGACATGAGGATGCAGCTGGTGATATCCCTTGGTGCCGGGCCAATGAGAACTGGGGATAGTCGCTGGATTCCATCCTGTCCTAGCCGGCTTTTGAGAAGAACAACAACAGGCCTCCATGTCTGAAGAGCAGCATCCCCATCCTGGCTCCCTCCTCCTGGGATTGCCCTCTCTGGGCCTCAGCTTCCTCATCTGTAGAATGGGCATGATGGTTCCCACTTCTCAGGACTGCTCTGTGAAGGACAACGTCTTCTCAGTTGCGGCACTCGGGATCTTCGTGGCAGCATGTGAAGGCTCCAGTTGTGCATGGGCTCTAGAGTGCGTGGGCTCAGTAGTTGTGGCATGGAGGCTTAGTTGCCCTGCAGCATGTGGGATCTTAGTTCCCCAGCCAGGAATCGAACCCACATGCCCTGCATTGCAAGGTGGATTCTTAACCACTGGACTCCAGGGAAGTCAACCCCCCAACCCCCCACCCCCTATCGCTAGACTTTTCTATTGCCCACCTGACCTCCTTCTGAGCCTAAAAAATTTCAGCATCCTGTCCCTCCCTGTCAGGGCCTGTCCACCTCCCAAGGCCAGTGTCTACTTGGTCAGGAAGGTGGACCTTGGGCAGAAGCCTCCACCTACAGGCCTCCTGAAGCTAGGATGGCACTAGCCCCTCCTGGTGCTTCCTTAGGAAGTCTTTCTCCAGATCAGCCCTGTGACCTTTGGGCACCAGGAGTCCAGGTGCCAGCCTGAGCAAGCCCCAGTAATTAAAGGCAACTGGATCACCCTCCCCTGCCCCTGAGGGGTCTGGGTGGGATGACTAAGGAAGAGGGATAGATCAAAGGCAGCACAGCCTCCACCTTACAGCCATGTATCCCTTGGGCAGGACATGCATTCACAAAGCTCATAATAGATCCAATTTTCAGAAATATGAGTTCAAGCTTCTCTGTGTCCATACCTCTCTCCCAAGCACCTCTGCCTAGGAGTATCTGTCCCTCCCCTGCCACATCCCGCCATGGAGACCAGGACTGAGATCACCCAGGGATGGGCCACTGAGGCAGAGTGAGCTCAGGCACCCCACCCCTAGCCCAGAGCAGCTGGCTCACCTAGGACCAGCTCACAGCAGCTGCTGGGGAAGAGCAGCACCCTCTCCTTCAGTCCTGATGAGCTCCTTATCTCTCTCTGCAAATTAGGAGCACTTCATGGTAATCTAGCTCTGCTCCCTGCCTTGGCAGACGCTCCAGGATAAAAGAGATGGATCTGAGTCATTGAACATTTAAGATCCCTTCCCACCCCATCTCCCGAGCAGTCATGCCTATGAAAGAGGGGTGGGGTGACGCATGTTCCCCCGCTCAACCCCACTTCCCTGAGTCTTGTCCCCAGCCTGAGCCTTCCCCTGTGTCCAGGTGCCCAGGAGTCCATGGCCAGCTTCCCCATGGGCCATATATAAGGGGGCCGCCCCTGAGCAGGGCTCATGCCCTAGAAAATGCACTAATAATATTAATACCATGTTTCATGGAGATCTCAGATGGCCTAGGCACCGCCCCAGATGCATTGCATGAATAACCTCATATAAGCTTTGAGACAGCCTTGTGAGGTGGGAGCTTCCATCCTGGTTTTTAGACAAAAGGCAGAGAGGTACAGTGCCTTGGCCAAGGTGACAATGCTGGCCTGAGGCAGGAGTGAATTGCAGCTCCGCCCTCCTCTAACCACGCTGCTGACATTCCTGGGGAGAATCAGATCTGTACATCACTGCAGCTGCACACAGAATATGCCCACTAAACTCAAGTCCAGGTCTCAAAGTTAGATTTTTTTTCCCCCTCAAAAGGACCCAGAAGGAATGTGAGATGGACTGCAAACTACAGGCCCAAACTATAAGGTGGAAAATCAATTTGTAATGGAGGAAGCCACGATCTGATCTCCCAGAGGTGCCTGGGAGGGCCAAGCAGCCAAGCGCAAGCCACTAGCAGCCAGCGCAGAGCACTGCTCCAGCTCCCAGCCCAGGAGGCAGGACCCGCCCAACCCTGCATTGTTTGCCAGGTTACTGTTGCCAACAGGTTTCTGCTTCTGCTTCTCTCTTCCTGGAGGTGGCTCCCTCGCAGATGCTGAATTCCAAATGCACCAAACAAAAATAAATATTTTAAGACTCTGTGGCCTGCATCACCCGAGTTGGTGGTGGCTAATGCTTTGCAGCTGGCCCTGCCCACAGGCCTTTTAGCATGCAATTAGGATGCAAAATAACATCCCTTAAAAGCTCCCCTCCAGGCATCTTTGCTTCTCTCTTCAGGGCTCTGGTGGTTTAAGATTCAGGAAAGTGGGGAGGTCTTCTCCAAACACCCTTATTGGCAAGAGTTCCAAGCTGGGTGGATGGGTTTAGCTCAGAGCCCGCCTAGGACTGGGACTCTAGTCCTCTGCTCTCCCCTTCTCCTGGCTCCCTGGAAGCCACCCCTGCACCAGCACACGCAAGGCTGAATATCACCTCTTCAAAGAAGCCTTTTTAGACCGCCCCAGGTAATAAGAAGAATTACACTGGGCCAACACTACTCCAGGTACTTTATAACAACCCGTTCCGTTCAGTCGCTCAGTTGTGTCCAACTCTTTGCAACCCCATGAATCACAGCACGCCAGGCCTCCCTGTCCATCACCAACTCCCGGAGTTCACTCAGACTCACTTCCATTGAGTCTGTGATGCCATCCAGCCATCTCATCCTCGGTCATCCCCTTCTCCTCCTACCCCCAATCCCTCCCAGCATCAGGGTCAGTTCCAATGAGTCAACTCTTCGCACGAGATGGCCAAAGTACTGGAGTTTCAGCTTTAGCATCATTCCTTCCAAAGAAATCCCAGGGCTCCTTCAGATGGACTGGTTGGATTTCCTTGCAGTCCAAGGGACTCTCAAGAGTCTTCTCCAACACCACAGTTCAAAAGCATCAATTCTTCGGCACTCAGCCTTCTTCACAGTCCAACTCTCACATCCATACATGACCACAGGAAAAACCATAGCCTTGACTAGATGGACCTTAGTCGGCAAAGTAATGTCTCTGTTTTTGAATATACTATCTAGGTTGGTCATAACTTTGCTTCCAAGGAGTAAGCGCCTTTTAATTTCATGGCTGCAGTCACCATCTGCAGTGATTTGGGAGCCCCCAAAAATAAAGTCTGACACTGTGTCTACTGTTTCCCCATCTATTTCCCATGAAGTGATGGGACCAGATGCCATGATCTTCGTTTTCTGAATGTTGAGCTTTAAGCCAACTTTTTCACTCTCCTCTTTCACTTTCACCAAGAGGCTTTTTAGCTCCTCTTCACTTTCTGCCATAAGGGTGGTGTCATTTGCATATCTGAGGTTATTGATATGTCTCCCAGCAATCTTGATTTCAGCTTGTGTTTCTTCCAATCCAGCCAGGGAATAAGAAAACTGAAGCATGGACCGTTAACTTGTGTATGTTCATGCTAAGTCACTTTGCGACCCCATGAACTGTAGCCCGCCAGGCTTCTCTGTCCATGGGATTCTCCAGGCACAAATACTGGAGTGGGTTGCCATGTCCTCTTTTAGGAGATCTTCCCCAAAACCCAAGGATAGAACCCATGTCTCTTATGCTTCTTGTTGCCAGGCAAGTTCTTTCCCACTAGCACCACCTGAGACTGTTAACTTGCCCAGGGCCAGATTAGGGTTTGAACTCAGATATTGTAATTTCAGAGTCTGGGTCCTTAACCAGTATGCCATATACTATCTTTGACTAAAGCGGCTTCTTCTCCTCTTTTTTTTTCCTTCCTCTATCTTTATTTGGTTATCTTGTCTGTCACCTGCACAAATACTGGAGTGGGTTGCCATGTCCTCTTTTAGGAGATCTTCCCCAAAACCCAAGGATAGAACCCATGTCTCTTATGCTTCTTGTTGCCAGGCAAGTTCTTTCCCACTAGCACCACCTGAGACTGTTAACTTGCCCAGGGCCAGATTAGGGTTTGAACTCAGATATTGTAATTTCAGAGTCTGGGTCCTTAACCAGTATGCCATATACTATCTTTGACTAAAGCGGCTTCTTCTCCTCTTTTTTTTTCCTTCCTCTATCTTTATTTGGTTATCTTGTCTGTCACCCCAATTGGATGTCACTAGTCCATGAAAACAGGAACCTCTTCTATCTTATTCTCTCCTGTTTCCCCAGGACCACAGCAGTGCCTGGCCAGGATGGTTACTTAATACAGGTCTACTGAATGACTGCAGAACTGAAGAATGAATGCACAAAGGGCTCCAAAAGCCTCCGTCTCCTCCTGCCCTTTCTCTGGAGGACTTTCGAGTTCAGGCAAGTGACACAGGCAAACAGAGCCTTGCCCGCTGCATGGCACATGGAGGTCTTCAAAGCCCGGCCACTAAAGGACTCCCTAAGAAAAGACAGGTGAAGCATTTGTATCAGTTCCCCTAATCTAGAACTTCGCCTGCTGCAGCTGGTTCCCAAAGTCTGAGAGAGACCAGAAGGAAAAAAAAAAAGCAAGCAGGGTTTGTATTTCCTGAATTGCAATGGGCAGCAGGGAACAGGGAAGACAAAATTGCCGAAGGAGCTCCATGTATGCTAAAGAGAATGCACTGAGGGGCCAGCCAACAGGGAGACTGCAGAGATCTCTGAGTGCACGCGTGGGCAGCAGGGAAGGAGGAGGGGGCCCTGCTCACTGAGCACGTTCCTTGGGACTGTTGTGGAACAAAATTGCCACCCATTAGGGCTCTCACATGGAGAAGGAAATGGCAACCCATTCCACTATTCTTGCCTGGGAAACGCCATGGACAGAGGAGCCTGGCAGGCTACAGTCCATGGGGTCACTAAGAGTTGGACATGACTGAGATACTAAACAACAACAACAAGGGCTGATACATAATAAGAAGGCAAAGCTCTAGGGTCCATAGATGCCCACGAAGAAAATATGGGCCAGCAGAGTGAGGTGATGGCTGAAGAAATTTAATTCATCTCAGGATATATCCTAAGATATATCCTAAGAAAATGGCAACCCACTCCCATATTATTCTGACAAATATGCTCTCATATTAATATGCTGACAAACCTAGAAAGAATATTAAAAAGCAGAGACATTACTTTTCCGACAACGGTCCATATAGTCAAAGCTACAGTTTTTTTCAGTAATTGTATATGGATGCGAGAGTTGAACCATAAAGAAAGCTGAACACAGAAGAACTGATGCTTTTGAACTGTTGTGTTGGAGAAGACTCCTGAGAGCCCCTTGGACTGCAAGGAGATCAAACCAGTTAATCCTAAAGGAAATCATTCCTGAATATTCATTGGAAGGACTGATGCTGAAGCTAAAGCTCCAATACTTTGGCCACCTGACTCATTGGAAAAGACCCTGATGCTGGGAAAGATTGAAGGCAGAAGGAGAAGGGGATGACATGCAAGGAGATCAAACCAGTTAATCCTAAAGGAAATCATTCCTGAATATTCATTGGAAGGACTGATGCTGAAGCTAAAGCTCCAATACTTTGGCCACCTGACTCATTGGAAAAGACCCTGATGCTGGGAAAGATTGAAGGCAGAAGGAGAAGGGGATGACAGAGGATGAGATGGTTGGATGGCATCACCAACTCGATGGAACTGAGTTTGAACAAGCTCTGGGAGTTGGTGATAGGCAGGAAGGCTGGTGTGCTACAGTCCATGAGGTCGCAAAAAGTCAAACAGGACTGAGTGACTGAACTGAACTGACTCCTGTATTCTTGCCTGGAAATTCCATGGACACTGGAGTCTGATGGGCTATAGTCCATGGTCGCAGAGAGTCGGACATGACTGAGCAACTAAACATCAACAACAAAACCTTGTTTTCTTTGGAAACCTAACTCTATAATTATGGTCACTAAAATCCATTTGCAGTTCAGGAGATGCAGGTTTGAGCTCTGGATCAGGAAGATCCCCTGGACAAGGAAGTGATAACCCAGTATTCTTGCCTGGGACACTCCATGGAATTGGAGCCTGGTGGGCTACAGTCTAAGGGCTTGCAGAGTTGGACACGACTTAGCAACTAAGCAACAACATAGAAGTATAATGTATAGATTAAAGGAAGTCATTGCCTCCGTGCACCTGCTCAGGCCAGACGTCCCTGGAAAGTTGCAATGCAGTGCTCACTGCCTTTTAGGGGGGAACTTACCAACTTTTGAATAGTTAAGAGGCAGGTCAGGTGGTCTGGTATTCCCATCTCTTTCAGAATTTTCCACAGTTTATTGTGATCCACACAGTCAAATTTTAGGGCCAGAGAGTCGTTACAGTGGTTACTGAAAGCCATATTAAAATTCTTTTTTGCTTTTAAGAACTCTTTTTTTTGAGAGACAAGGAAAAGGAGTCAGTGGAAGATAAATGTACTTATTACTGAGAAATTGTTCCTGGCACACCCAAGAGTGGTATTTCTTCGCCTAAAGCTGTCAAGTCAGTATTGCCCGACGAACCGACTTCTTCAGTCATTGTCACTCTGTACAGCATGGAGCCCTGGGACTCAGTTTAGTCATTCACTCAGGCTGTTTCCTGAGAGACTGGTTAAGCTGGCCCAATCTGATTTCCTCCTTTTTATTCATGACAGAAGGTGGTGGAAAAACAGAACAAGCACTAAATCACTTCCGTTCCTCGTGCTTAAAGACCAGTTTTAAGTTACTTTCTGTGCAACAGTTGAGCCTAAATTTACTTGATGTGGGTACAAAAGTTTCTCTGTCGAAATATACTGAATTTATTAGAGACTCTCCCAGGGTAGGACAACAGTTGGGATTATGTAGCAAAGCATTTCAAACCAAGTACTATGTGCTAATGGTTTATATAAATGTGATGATTAGATAAAAGGGGCTTTTGGAGTTAATGCTTGAAGACACTAATTAAATTCACATCAACAAGTCAACATATTGGTCTCATATGGATTGGAGCACTTTGGAAATGCTTCTTTTGTTTGGATACCATTAATTAAATTCACACATTTTCCTGAGATTGGAACAGTTACCTTAAAACACAGAAGGCAAACGTTAAGGCTTTGAACAGCACTTCTGAGTACATTTCTGTGCAGCCGAGTAAATTAGAACAGTTTTTCTTTTCAAGGAGCTAATTGCTTAGAATTTTCAAAATTTCACGGCAGATAGTGAACAGTTGATTCATTCTCAACAAATTCCATCCAAATGAAGCCTGCTTTTACTTAACCACTACAGGCCAACTGCAGTTCTAAATTATTCTCAGTACAGAGGCAATAAAGTATTTCAGTAAATAAGTCTCAGAGGAGGAGTTAGGAGGGAAATGCACCAGTATTCCCAGTAGCCACTGTTCAGGTCACTGTTTGAAACCACAAAGCACATGTCAAAGAATTATGACCTACCATGGGCAGTATTTTTCAGTTAGGAGTTTATAAATATCTTGAGGGTCTGAAGAAATGATTCCAAACAGAAAATAAGTAAACCCTACAGGGATATTTCATTTGAAAACTAAGTATCTGTGGTCTTGTCTTGTCAACAGAATTGGTTTTCTCTCTGTTGTTGTGTTGTTTCCACTTACGACTGCTCCAGAATGGAAATCTAGGGAGAAAAGCTGTGTGTGTAGAGTCGTCAGCATGGCTGTGGCTTAATGACAGAAGCCACTTGCCAAAATGAAGGAATTCATTTTTTGACAGTTTCTCTTGCCCTTGGCTCCCCAAACCCTCAGTTGCAAATGGCCATATGGTTTTGCTCATTTCACTCACCTTGAAAAAGTAATCCCAGCTTTAGAACACTACGATGGAGTATTAAATTCACTTTAGTAGATATCGATCAATCTAGTGATGATTGTGTACAAAGCCCTGCATTGGTGCTGGTGAGGTGGTGGGGATGAAGGCAGAGAGGTGGAGTGACAAGGATAAAGGATAAATGAAAGATGGCTTCTGCCCTGTTGAATAGTCACTAACATTTGTTGAATGCATCCAATGTACCAGGCACTGTTCTACGTTCTTAAAAACCCATTACTTGGGATTTCCCTGGATGTCCAGTGGCTAAGACTCTGTGTTTGCAATGCAGGGGGCTTGGGTTCTATCCCTTGTCAGGGAGCTAGGTCCCACATGCCACAACTGAGCGTTCACATGCTGCAAAGAAGATCAAAGATTCCTGTGTGCTGCAACTAAGACCTGGTGGAGCCTAAATAAAAAAGGCTAAATTAAAAAAAAAAGGCTAAATAAGAAAGCCTAAATAAAAATATTTTAAAAGACCCTTACTTAATTCAGTGACTCTAAGTGAAAGTTGCTCAATTGTGTCTGACTCTGCGACCCCTTGGAATATAGCCTGCCAGGCTCCTCTGTCCATGGAATTCTCCAGGCAAGAATACTGGAGTGGGTAGCTGTTTCCTTCTCCAGGGGATATTCCCAACCCAAGGATTGAGCCCAGGTGTCCTGCATTGCAGGTGGATTCTTTACCATCTGAGCCATCAGGGAAGCCCTCAGTGACTCTATAGAAGTACTATTTGTATCCTTATTGTACAGATGAGGAAGCTGAGAGAAACTAACTGCTGCTCTTTCTCATTCTCCTTTGTGGATTTATCTTCCTGACCTAACTCTGGAGTACCCCAGGGCTTGGTCTTTGGATCTCTTCTTGGTCTAGATTTGATCTCATTTAGTTTTATGGCACCACCATATTTAGATCCCACCGTATTTGTTGAATAGGCATCTCAGATTTATGTCCTGAATGGAGTTCCCCTTCCCTTAAAATGCTTTTTCCTTATCTTCCCAATCTGAGTTGATGAGATTGTTGCCGGAAAATGGGGTGTAAGAGGATGGTCATGTCCCAGATCTCCTATGAGTCCTTGGGATGGGCCATCAAGTGAGGGTCCTTGGCTTTGCACAGGAAATTTTACACTGACCCACAGTAAAATGAAAGAAGGTTTATTTAGAGAGATGCGCACTCCCTGGGCAGAGTATGGTCAGTCTCAGACAGTGAGAATAGACCCAGGGTGTGGGTGTGGTATTTATGGGCCAGGTAATTTTATAGACTAATAAATGGGAGGATTATTCCAATTATTTGGGGGGAAGGGGAGGAGATTTCTAGGAATTGGGCCACCGACCACTTTTTGGCATTTTATGGTCAGCCTTGTAACTGTCATGACCTGTCTGTGTGTTATTTAGCACGCTAATGTACGACTCAATGGACATGAATTTGAGCAACCTCCAGGAAATGGTGAACGACAGGGAGGCCTGGCGTGCTGCAGCCCATGGGATCATAAAGAGTCCAACACGACTTGCAACTGAATAACAACAGTAAATGTATACTGTGAGCATATAGTGAGGCTCAAGGTTCAGTGGAAGTTACATCTGCCATCTTGGACCTAGCTGGTTCTAAGGGTCTTAGCTTTTCCTGTTCTTCTCAGTGGCTGTCATTCTATTAATGGCTGTGCCCTGCCTTCTTCCCTCCTGTCTTGGGAATCTCTATTCTTCCTGCTCTTGGATCAAAAACTTTTTTTCTCACATCTTCAAAATACATCTGGAATTGGACTATTTCTGTCCATCTCCATGGCTCTGATTTTGGCCTGAACTACTGTCCTCTCTTATCTAAATTGCTACCATTGATAGTAATTGTTCTTCTTAACTGGTTTCCAGGCTTCTTCTCTTGCCCCCTATTGCTGCATAACAAATCAAACATAGCAGCTTAAAATGGGCTTCTCTGGTGGCTCAGATGGTAAAGAATCTGCTTGTAATGCAGGAGACCTGGGTTTGATTCCTGGGTTGGGAAATCCCCTGGAGAAGGGAATGGCTACCTGCTCCAATATATTTGCCTGGAGAATTCCATGGACAGAGGAGCCTGGCAGCAGGCTACAGTCCAAGGGGTCACAAAGAGTCAGACATGACTGAGCAACTAACACTTTGAGCAGCTTAAAATAACATTCATATATTATCTCACAGTCTTGTATATGTCAGGAGTCTGGAGGATTTGGCTGAGTTTTCTGCTTAGGATCTCACAAGGCCAAAGTTGAGGTGTCAACCAGACTGGATTCTTACCTGGAAGCTCTGGGGAAGAATCTACTTTCCAGGTCATTCAGGCTGTTGGAAGAATCCATATACTTGTGACTGTAGGTCCAAGGTCCCCATTTCCTTGCTGGTCGTTGTCAGGGGGAGAACTCCTAACCAACCACATTCCTTCTCATGTGGTCCCTACATCTTCAAATTCAGCAATGGCACATCAAATACATCAAAGACTTGTGTTTCAGATCTCTCTGAATTCCTCTTCTGCTACCACCCAGAGAAAGGGCTTACTTGATTGGGTCCGCCCACTCTGATAATCTCCATGATTTATTTTTTTTAAGCTTAGATTTTATTTATTTAGGCTACATGGCGTCTTTGTTGCAGTGTGCAAGCTTCTTGAGTTGTGGCACATGGGCTTAGTTGCCCTGTGGCATATAAGATCTTAGTTTCCCAACCAGGTATCAAACCTGAGTCCCCTGCATTGGAAAGTGGATTCTTAATCAGTGGACCACCAGGGAAGTCCCAATCCCCATATTTTAATGTCAGTTGATTTAGGACTTCATTTATGTTAGAAAAATCTTTTCACAGTGCTACCCAGATTAGCATTTGATTGAATAACCAGGAGATAGAATTCTTGGCTGGGGATGTATATTCAGTCTTCTGCTTACCACATCCCCTTGCAGTATCTCCTCTACCCAGCAGCTAGTGTGATCCTGTTCAGATGTAAGCCAGATCCTGTCATTCTTCTACTCAAAATTCTCCAGTGACTCCCAGGCTCATTCAGAGTAAAACTCAAAGTCCTCACCTTGTTCCACAAGGCCCTTTATGATCTGGACTCTGCTCCTTACCACCTTGACTTCATCTCTTACTTTCTCCCTCTCACTTACCTTCCTCCTCACTTATTCTCCCTCTAGCTCATACTTCATATTTCAAGCATGATCCCACCTCAAGACATTTGTTCATGCTATTTCTTCAGCTTGAGATGACTTTCTTCTTGATAACCGCATGACTAGTGGCTTCATTACCTCAAAATTTCTCCTCAACTGCTGCCTTCTCAGTAAGACCTTCCTTGACAGTTCTATTCCAAATTCCTCACCACTCTGTGCTTTCTAAGCTCTCTTACTGATTCATTTTACTCCAGATCCCTTGTTACTATTTGATATAAAGTATGTAAATATATATACCTGGCTTTCCTGGTGGCTCAGATGGTAAAGAATCCACCTGCAATGTGGGAGACCTTGGTTTGATCCCTGGGTTAAGAAGATACCCTAGAAGAGGGCATGACAACCCACTTGAATATTCCTGCCTGGAGAATCCCATGGACAAGGAGCCTAGTGGGCTACAGTCCACAGGGTCACAAAGAGTCAGACACGACTGAGTAAGCACGTGTAAATATATAAAATACATTTCACTCTTATCTCATTTACTGTTTGTCTTTCTCTCTAGAAGGTATGTCTTACAAGGGGCTTTGTTCACTGCTGCATACCTAGCACTTGGTAAGATGCGTGGAAAATAGAAGGCACTCAATAAATATGTATAAAGTAAATGACTAAAGGAGCTTGCCTAAGGTCACACACACTAGTAAGTGATTGAGTTGGAAGTTGAACATAAAGCACATGCTTCCTCCCTGGAGCTCAGAGACGAATAGTGGTAAGGGTGAAGGTATACAAGGTTAGGACTATAACAGAAGATGTTCTAAGGAAAATGCCATAAAGGAAGTGCCACTCAGGGATTCTTGAGTTTCCAAGGATAGAGAACATGAGGGTAGAACTTCAGACTTGAACCAGCAGGTAAAGTCACATCTGGCTGAGGGATCACAAATATTAAGAGACAGAAGAACATAAGACACACAGAGACTCAGAAGGCAATGTGAAGGTGGAGACAGATTGTAGTAAAGAAGTCACAGTTCAGTTCAGTTCAGTCACTCAGTCGTGTCCGACTCTTTGCGACCCCATGGACTGCAGCACGCCAGGCCTCCCTGTCCATCACCACTCCCGGAATTTATTCAAACTCATGTCCATTGAGTAGGTGATGCCATCCAGCCATCTCATCTTCTGTTGTCCTTTTCTCCTCCTGCCTTCAATCTTTCCCAGAATCAGGGTCTTTTCAAATGAGTCAGCTCTTCCCATCAGGTGGCCAAAGTTTCAGCTTCAACATCAGTCCTTCCAATGGATATTCAGGATTGATTTCCTTTAGGAGGGACTGGTTGGATCTCCTTGCAGTCCAAGGGACTCACAAGAGTCTTCTCCAACACCACAGTTCAAAAGCATCAATTCCTCAGTGCTCAGCTTTCTTTATAGTCCAACTCTCACATCCATACATGACTACTGGAAAAACCACAGCTTTGCTAGATGGACCTTGGTTGGCAAATTTAATGTCTATGATTTTTAATATGTTGTCTAGGTTGGTCAGAACTTTTCTTCCACGGAGCAGGCATCTTTTAATTTCATGGCTGCAGTCACCATTTTCAGTGATTTTAGAGCCCCCCAAAATAAAGTCTGTCACTGTTTCCACTGTTTCCCCATCTGTTTGCCGTGAAGTGATGGGACCAGATGCTGTGATCTTCGTTTTCTAAATGTTGAATTTTAAGCCAACTTTTTCACTCTCCTCTTTCACTTTCATCAAGAGCCTCTTTAGTTCTTCTTTGCTTTCTGCCATAAGGGTGGTGTCATCAGAATATCTGAGGTTATTGATATTTCTCACAGCAATCTTGAAACCACAAGCCAGGGACAGACAACTGCCAGGCAGCCACCAGAAGGTGGAAGAGATTCTCCCCTAGAGCTTCCAGTGGGAGGTGTGGCCCTGCCAGCACCTTGATCTCAAGCTTCTTGCCTCCAGAACTGTGCTTTGTTAGGGCAACCACAGGAAACTACTGAATGAGATGTGAATGATGGGTATGATTGCTGTGGATTCTGTGCTGTACTCCCTCAGTCCCCTTTTAGGTCTGAAGGACTTATTCACCCAGCTTCTGAGGTTCTGCTTCATACCAGGCTTCAGCTGCCAGCTTTTTATAGGAATTGCTTCTGTTGAAGAGAGGACCTTGTCCAAGGTCAAGCCTTCTTCTTGGGGACAACTTGCATCCAGTGACTAGTCAACATGAGGGTTGTATTATATATCAATTGAAATGTAACAAATTACCACACACTCTGGGGCTTCAAACAACCAAGTTTGAAGGGTCACACTTTATTATCTCACAGTTTTGGTGGGTCAGGAGTCTGAGCATGGCCTAACTGGGTTCTTTATTTAGGGGCTTATAAGTCTACATCAAGGGATCAGCCAGGCTGCATTCTCATTTGGAGGCCAGACTGGGGAAGAATGTACTTCCAAATGCTTAAATGTCAGAACTCTACTATTCAAGATCATGTTGCTCAGGTGTAGGGCTTGAGGTGTTCTGGACCACCCAGATACTCCTAAGCAGGGCTGTAATCCATGCGAGGTATGGTTTATTTCCAGTTCATGCTTATGCCACCTAGTGTTTGGTTTTTTGAGGTCCCTGCCCCAGATTAGGGGTGTTTTACACAGTTCCCACCCTTTGTGGATCCTGGGCTCCAGCTTTTGTTACTCTAGAACTGTCAACAAGGCTGCTCACCTTGCAGCTACTTTGATATTGGCAAAATCCCCATGGACAATAGTGGGCCAAATACCTATCTGAGTTTTCTAATCCAAGCCTGAATCAGGTTTGGTAATTCTACACTCTTTTATTAGTTCCTTGATAATTTAAAAAATATGTTCTTATAAAAATACTTTGTTGGTTTTCGTTAGCACAAAGGTAGTTCTGAATGAGCTCATCTGCAATGATCAGAAACAGAACTCTATGTTTTAAATTTTTATCTCTAAAACAAGAACTACAGAAGCCACCTGTGTAACTCCTCTCTTTTCCAGGAGGAAAGCATTATTCTGATTTTGGTTTTTATCATTTCATACATTAAATACATAGCTGCATATCCTCCAATAATGTATAGGATTGTTTTTAAAAATTTAAAACATGATATTGTGCTAAATACATTCTTCTGTAACTTTTGCATTCTGTTCAACATGATGTTTTTGAGATTTATCCATTTTGTTACATGCAGTGCTAGTCCATTCATTTAATTTTAATTGCTGCATGGTATTCCATTGCATAATGGCATCACGATTTTCTCATTCATTCTCCTGTTGATGAACATTAGGGTTATTTGTGCTTTAAAATGTGCAATCTGGTCCAAAAAGATTGATGTAGGCAATGGTAGTTCTCTCCAGGCTATTTACTTAACTGAAGTATTTCTGACTCAACAAAGATGAGAAAGCAGTGCCTCTTAGGTGTAAGAAAGGCTGGAATGAAAGTTTCATGCCTACAAATATCCCAAGGGAAGTTTAAAATTCTCAGTTGACAGATGAAGCCCAGAACCTGATTCACTAAAACTCTTTGAATAAAACTTTGATCAGAGCTGGTGAAGACATGCCCTCCCTCCTTATCTAATGGTTCTAAGTGTTCACTGTGCATGGTTTTGTGCTAGACAGAGGACAGCTGTATGTGGTTGTGGCACTGTGCCTCTGGAGGCTTGCTGTTGAGAAGACTTTGCATGCTATGGGAGTGGATATACTATGGGTTCCAGACCTTTCTCTGCCACTTTCAAGCTGGGCCATCATGTGTAAGTCATTTTAACTTTGATTTTCTTACCCATAGCATCGTTTTGGGTATATTTTAAAAGACTTGTTCCTTTCTGATAAACTTTAAAATGCTATGACTCCTTTCATAGTACTTTCTCATGCTTTGCTTTTCTTCCAATATTTTCTTATGAAAAATTTAAAATACACAGAAGAGTTGAGAGACATTCATAGTGAACATCTATACATTCATCCTTCCTTGGATTTAACAATGAACATGTTATTTTTGCTTTATTATATATCTATCCACCTATCTATGTCTCTTTCCATCCATCAGTCCATTTTATGAGTTTTGTCTTGATTATTGGAAAATAAGTTGCAGACATCAGCATATATCACTTCTAAACTCTTCAGTGTGAATATCATTAAGTTCAATATTCATTTGTTTTTAATTGAAATACATTTACATATAGAAAAACATAGCAATCTTTTAAAAGATTTAGAATTAGTTTATTTCACTTTAATGAGTATTAAGTAACTATTCTTCTAGTGAACTTTTCTTACTGCTATAGTGAACACAAAGGATATGTGAGACATTTGTTGTTGTTAAGTCGCTCAGTCATGTCCGACTCTTTGTGACCCCATGGAATGCAGCATGCCAGGCTTCCCTGTCTTTCACTGTCAATCGGAGTTTGCTCAAACTCATGTCCATTGTGTCGGTGATGCCATTGAACCATCTCATCTTCTGTTGCCTCCTTCTCCTATGTGAGACATAGTCCCTGTACTAAAAAGTTTATATTCTAGCCAAGGTCTTGTGACTAACATTAGGAGTGATTAAAATACAAGGCAGCACATTTTTAATTCAGTAAAGACAGAGAGATACATTAAATATTTAAGGATTAGAGACATTTTGAATAATTAGAATTATTGGATGTAAAAACTGCAGAGACTGTAGGAATAATCTAGTCAAGGTCCATCATTTTTGCAGAGGCAGAAAAGTTGTACATTGGTTTAGTGACTTGCTCAGTGATTCAATTGAGTACTATGTTTGATATAAATATAATATATTAACTCCTATATGAGGGCTTTTTCTAATACAGCCTACATCCTTGTTAATGTCATTTCCCTAATAACTTTGAGTGGGGTTTATGTGCTTATAGCCATTTTAAAATAATCTTTGGTATGAAATGTCTGTTCAAATATTTGCCCATTTAAAAAAATTTAATTCATATTAATTTTCTTATTAAATTTTAAGAGCTCTCTCTATAGTCTAGAAACTTTGTTAGATATGTGGTTTGCAGATATTTCCTCCAAGTCTATGACTTGTCTTTTAAGTCTCTTCACGGTATCTTTGGCAGAGGAAAAGTTTATAAATTGACAAAAATTCTATTCATTAATTTTTTCTTGTAAGACTCATGATCTAAAAACTAATTGCTAAACCCAAAGTCACAAAGATTTCTATTTTTTTTTCTAAAAAATTTTATAGCTTTATGTTTCATTTGTAGGCTTATGATCTATCTTGAATTAATTTTTATTTATGGTGTGAGATTTAGGTCTAGGTTAATTTCATTTTTGCATATGGTTGCATATGGTTGTTCAATCATTCTAGTAGTGTTTGTTGAAAAGATTATCCCTTCCCCCATTAAATTTCCTTTGCCCCAAACAGAGTGTCCATGTTTGTGTGACTCTGTTTCTGAATTCTACATTCTGTTCTTTCGATCTATGTGTGTCCCTTTCTTTCTTTCTTTCTTTCTTTTTTTTTTTTTTGAGGTAACCACTATCATCTCTGTGTATCCTTCCAGACATATTCTATGTATATATAGCCAAATCTGTAAATGTACTTTGTTTTCCTTTTCTAGTTACTAAAATAATTTACATATAGTTCTGTACCTTACTTTTTTTTTTTTTATCATTTAACCTTATATCATGGAGATGAGTCGATATGAGTTCAGTCCAGTACTCTTGCCTGGAGAATCCCATGGAGGGAGGAGCCTGGTAGGCTCCATGGGGTCGCAAAGAGTCGGACATGACTGAACGACTTCACTTCACTTCACTTCACTTCACTTCATTTATTTTAGTGGCTGCATAATATTCTACTGTATAGATTTTAACCAATTTATTTAACCAATTTCCTATGCTGAATATGTAGGTTGCTTCCAGACTTTTGCTATTACAAAAAATTCTTCAGTGCATAACCTTAAACATATTTCAGTCTGCACCCATATGACTGTCTGTGGGATCAGTTCCTAGAGGTAGAATTCCTGGGTCAAAGAATATGTGAATTTTATATTTTTATAGATTTTGCTAAATTTACCCCTTAAATATTGTTCTTAGAGATTTATTCTTCCATCAGTAATGTATGAGTGTCCATTTTCACCATGCATCATGCATTTTAAAAAATCTGATAGGTAAAAAGTTATATCTCATTGTAGTTTAAAGGTATATTTCTTTTATTATGAGTGAGATGATTATTTTTTTCATGTGTTTAAGAACACATTTATTTCTTCATATTAATTTTCTTTTTATCTATAGAGTTATTCTTCTTTATTTGGCTTTACACACACATATAGATATAAATATATAGTCCTTTGCCTATGATGCATTGTAGCAGTTAGGAATATTTTTGGTGACAAATTGTAGAAACTTGATTGTAGTGGCTCTGTTGGGCTTCTCAGGTGGTGCTAGTGGTAAAGGACCTGCCTGCCAAAGCAGGAGATGTAGCAGACCTGGGTTTGATCCCCGGATTGGGAAGATCCCCTGGAGGAGGGCATGGCAACCCACTCCAGTATTCTTGCCTGGAGAATCCCGGAAACAGAGGAGCCTGGTGGGCTACAGTCCATAGGGTCACAAAGAGTCAGACAGGACTGAAGAACTTAGCAGCAGCAGCAGCAGCAGCAGTGGCTATATTCATTTTCTGGGGCTGCCATAACAAAATACCATAGACTAGTGGTTTAAACAATAGTCATTTATTTTCTCAGTTCTGGAAGCTGGAAGTTCAAGGTCAAGGTGCCCATAGGGTTGATTTCTCCCGAAGCCTCTTTCCTTGGCTTGCAGATGGCCATCTTCCCACTGTGTCCTCACATAGCCTTTCCTCTGGGAATGTGTGTCTCTGGTCTCTCTTTCTCTTGTTATAAGGACACCAGGAATATTGGATTAGGACTCACCCTTATGACTTGATTTAACTTTACCTCTTTAAAAGCCCTGTGTCCAAATGCAGTCACAAGTACAGGCAAATTCTATTAGATCTTAAAGCTCAAGTATAATCTTCTTTGGCTCGATGCTCTGCCCTCTGGGCCCACTGCAATAGCAGCATCACCTGTGTAGCTGTGAATGGTGGCCCTGTCCCTGTGGCACTGTGCAGCAGCAGCAGGGACTGCTGAAACTGAGGAGGAGACAGCCTTGTCCCCTCGGTCTGTGATGGGAGTGGCAGCCCTGCTGACTTCTGAACACTTTCAGGGTCATTCTTCCCTCTTCTTGAAAGACAGCACATGTTTGCTGCTGGACAGCTCTATTGTTTCATCTTATAGAATCCCAGGAGTCTAAGAGCCTTCCTTCATTTTGACCTCTGTCCTCTTTAGACCAAGCCGGCAATATTTCTGTTAATATAATCTCATTGCTATTCCTAGCTTCTGCTGAGATGGCTGATTAAATCTATGAATAGCACCCATAATCTTTTTATCAAATGATTTTCCAGCCATTTTCTTGGTATTCTCTCCAGAACATGCTTTCTCATTTTTCATAATAAGAATAGGCTGAGACATTTCCAAATCTTCAAGTTCTAGTTCCTTTTTGCTTAACAATTACTTCAATTTGTCTCTCCCCTCTTATTTTACTAAAAACAGTAAGGAGAAATGAGACTGCACCTTCAACACTTTGCTTAGAAATCTCCTTGTTAAATATCCATGTTTATCACTTTTAATGTTCCACAGAACACTAAAACACAACTTCTTTACTACTTTATAATGAGGATCACCTTTCCTACAGTTTCCAATAACATTTTCCTTATTTTAAGCTGAAATCTCCTCCCAATCACTTTAAAAATTCCTTTCTTTAAAAAATTATTTTTATTGGAGTCTAGTTGATTTACAGTGTTTTATTATTTTCAGGTGTAGAGCAAACAATCACTTATACATATATCCACTGTTTTTTTTTTAAGACTTTTTGCATATAAGCCATTACAGAGTATGGAGTAGAGTTCCCTATGCTATACAGTAGGTTCTTATTAGTTATCTATTTTATATATAGTAGTGTCTTTTAATTATCATATTCCTACCAACAATCTCTTTAAGACAATGTGGGTATTTCATTTGTTAAATTTATTCCTATAAACTTTATTCTTTTTGATGCTATTGTTGTTGGAATTATTTTCCTAATTTCATTTGAATTGTTTATCACTAGTGTATCAACTGAGCGACTTCACTTTCACTTTTCACTTTCATGCATTGGAGAAGGAAATGGCAACCCACTCCAGTGTTCTGGCCTGGAGAATCTCAGGGACGGGGGAGCCTGGTGGGCTGCTGTTTATGGGGTCGCACAGAGTCGGACACGACTGAAGCGACTTAGCAGCAGCAGCAGCAGCAGTGTATAGAAATACAATCAGTTATTGTATTTGTTCTTTTATATTGCAGTCTTGATGAACATATTTATTAGTGCTAACAGTTTCTTTGGTATGTATTCCTTTGAATTTCATGTACTCAAAATTATGTCATTTGTATTTAGAGATAGATTTACTTCTTTTCTAATCCGGAAGCCTTTTATTTCTGTTTCTTAATTGCCCTGACTAGAACTTCCAGTACAATATTGAATAGGCATGGCAAGAATGAACATTCCTGTTTTGTCTTTGATCTCTGGGGAGGAAAGTTTTCTGTCTTTCACCATTATGTATGATGTTAGCTGTGGATTTTTCATAGTAAAGGCAGAGGAAATTCATTTCTTTTTCTAGTTTGTTTATTTTATTTTTATCATGGAAGAGTTTTGGTTGTATCAAATGACTGTTACACACTTACTGGAATGATCATGTGGTTTTTTATCTTTTATTCTATTAATATGGTATATTATATCAATTAATTTTCTGATGTTGAACCAACCTTGCATTGTTGGGTTAAATCTCAGTCAGTCATGGTATACAATCTTTTGTATATGTTGCTGGATTTATTTATGGTTATTTTGTGTAAATCTGCTAGTATTTTGTGATGAAATTTTACATCTCAATTCATAAGAGCTTGGTTTATAGTTTTCTTTTTAAGTCTGTCTTGTTTTAGTATCAGGGTAATACTGGCCTCATAGAATGATTTGAGTAGTATCTCCTCTTCTGTTTTTAGATGAATGTGCAAGTTTTTGGTATTAATTCTTCTTTAAGATTTGCTGGTGAAGCCATAGGGACCTGGGCTTTTCTTTGTGGGAAATTTTTTGATTGCTGACTTAATTGCTTTACTTCTTAGAGGTTTATTTAGACTTCCTATTTCTTCATGAGTCATCTTTGCTAGTTAATGTCTTTCTAGGAGTTTATACATTTTTCCTGGGTCATCTAAATAATCTACATATTCAAGAAGTTCAACAAATTTTAAGTAGGAAAACTCAAAGACAGCAACACCTAGACATATCATAATTAAACTGTTGAAAGACAGAAAGAGAAACTTGGAAAGAGTGTGGGACATACAAGGGATTCTCAATAAGAGCTGATTTCTCATTACACATGCTCATGGCTTTCTAGATTCCATGGACTATGTCAGAGCTTGTCAAAGCCCCTGGATATCTCATTTTCCAGGCTTTCCTTTTAAACTTGCTTGTTAGCCTATTTTTGAACTTTTAACTACTCCTAAAGGCAGTCTTGAAGTTTTTCAACCACTTCTTATTATTTTCTATAATTCTCCGTGGAGAAAAGATTTTAGGTATTTGACAAGATCCTAATTGGAGAAGGCAATGGCACCCCACTCAATACTCTTGCCTGGAAAATCCCATGGACGGAGGAGCCTGGTGGGCTGCAGTCCATGGGGTTGCTAAGAGTTGGACACGACTGAGCGACTTCATTTTCACTTTTCACTTTCATGCATTGGAGAAGGAAATGGCAACCCACTCTAGTGTACTTGCCTGGAGAATCCCAGGGACGGAGGAGCCTGGTGGGCTGCTGTCTATGGAGTTGCACAGAGTCGGACACAACTGAAGTGACTTAGCAGCAGCAGCAGCAGCAGTCTGGTTAAATAACAGCAAAACTTGTGAGTGGAATCTTCCAGGAAATCACCAGATAGGCCAAATAATGACAGTTCTCTTCTCTGGGTTTTATAGTTTATTGAACCCCATTTTTCCTCCAGTGGCTGCCAGGCTGCTGCTATTCACTGTAATTGCAGGATGTTAGGTTTCAAGGCTGCTCTTGAGCTGGGGAGAGCTATGTGGGAATAGAGTCAGTTCAAAATGCCTCAAAGCTCACTCTTACACAGAAAACCAGCCATTTTCTTAAAAAATACAGTTGCTGTAATCTTTTCGTTAATATACAGAGTTCTTAAAATGTTGATTCTAACAATCCCCCCCTCCCATGTTCTTGTTGATTTTATGGAGGAGAAAATTTTTAGATGTCCATACTCTATCATTCCTACTGTTGTCAATATGGAGATTTCTAAAACACAAATTCTTTTTCCTGTCCCCCTCCCCCCCATTTTCTCTGTTATAGTTCTGGATTCCGTTATTTATGCTTTATTTGTTGTTCATTTAATGTTGAAGACTTTCCTAAAATTTATTCATTCATTCAACTATATTGAGTACATTGTTTTAAATGAACACAAAGAGAAACAAAACCCTTGCTTTCATGGAGTTTATATTCTAAGTGGGATGATGATTATATGTCAGATGATGATTGGTACATGTTATATATATTTAAGAGTGAGGTACAAAAACACTTATAGGAAGTCTGTGTGCAGATAAAGCTTGTTGACTGGTAGCCTACAACTGGTAGTTGGGTGAGAGCCAGACTTTTCTACTGGGATCCTCACATCTCAGCTGTAAGTATGTGGAGATAGTTTGCTCAAATAGGCCAGTGTCTTCAAAAATAATACTTCCATGTCTTGGGGGCAGGATTTGACAGAAGCCTGGCTGTTGTCATTTTTTGAACCTAGCAGGGAGGAATCTGGAGGTGGGAGTGAGAATGGTCTCACAGTTTTAGAAGCAAAATTTTAAGATATCTAACCACTGCTCTCTAGCATAGTTTGGTATCTTTTAAGTCATGACCTTAGGCTTCCCTGGTGGCTCAGAGGTTAAAGCGTCTGCCTCCAATGTGGGAGACGCAGGTTTGATCCCTGGGTCGGGAAGATCCTCTGGAGAAGGAAATGGCAATCCACTCCAGTATTCTTGCCTGGAGAATCCCATGGACGGAGAAGCCTAGTAGGTTACAGTCCACGGGGTCGCAAAGAGTTGGACACGACTGAGCGACTTCACACACAAGTCATGACCTTATTCATTTAAGTTTCCAGAGACAGAACCTATAGTTTCTTGCCTTACTGCTTGGAATAAGGGTAGGGACATCAGAGGATGTTCAGTTCACACACAGATCCTCAGCCATTCTCCAGTATTCATTTCTGAATTACATTCCTGCCTTATTGGTGTCTCTTGGGGATTTCACAGAGCAGATCAGCTGGCTTATCCAGTATCCTCCTCTGAAGTCTCTACTTCCAAGAATTGTTGAAATATCACCCATGGCTTCTGGGTGATGGCTTCTGATGATTTCTCTCTTAATCTTTTTGGTCTTTATAGATTTATACCTTAAAAAAATTCCTTTGGTGTCATTTTAGAAGTTCATAGGAAGGAAAGGAGATAAATATGTGCTGTCAATCTAGCATCTTTAACCAAGTGAATATATTTTTTTCACATTCTATATGACCCTCTGCAGATTTTGATTTCCTTTTCTCACACTGAGAACCCTTGGTCAATTATATTAGACATCTATCAAGGCATTTTAGTGCACTATTTTAGAGACACACAGACCTGAGTATATTTCCACTTACACTATTTACTAACTGTGACCATGGAAAAATCACTTAAATTCCCTGATCCTCAGTTTTTTCATGTTTAAAAAACAATGGTGATAATTGTTGTTTTCTAAATTTAATTTCTATTTTATATTAGAGTATAGTTGATGTACAATGTTGTATTAGTTTTAGGAGTACAGCCAAATAATTCAGTTATATATATATGTATATATACATATATCCATTCATTTTCAGATTCTTTCCCCATATAGGTTATTATAGAGTATTGAATAGTTTTCTCTGTGCTATACAGTAGGTATTGTTGATTATCTATTTCATATACAGTAGTATGTACAAGTTAATTCAAAACTACTAATGTATCCCTCCTCCCACCTTTCCCCTTTGGTAACCATGTTTGTTTTTGAAGTCTGTGAGTCTGTTTCTGTTTTGTAAATAAGTTCATTTGTATCTTTTTCTTTGATTCTACATATAAGTGATATTGTGTGATATTTGTCTGTATCTGTATGACTTACTTCACTTAGTATGAGAATCTCTAGGCCCATCCATGCCACTGCAAATGGCATTATTATATTCTTTATGGCTGAGCAATATTCCATTGTATGTATGTACCACACCTTTATCCATTACTCTGTCAATGAGCATTTAGGTTGCTTCCTAAATGTCTTAGCTATCGCAAACAGTGCTGCAGTGAACATTGGGGTACATATATCTTTTTGAATTTTGGTTTTCTCTAGACATATGCTCAAGAGTGGGATTGCTCCTATGGTAGTTCTGTTTTTAGTTTTTTAAGAACTAAATTGTTCTCTATAATGGTTGTACCAATTTACATTCCAACCAACATTGTAGAAGGGTTCTCTTTTCTCTATCAATGGTGATAATTATACTATGTCAAAGAGATGCTGCTGCTGCTGCTGCTAAGTCACTTCATTTGTGTCTGACTCTGTGCGAACCCAGAGATGGCAGCCCACCAGGCTCCCCCATCCCTGGGATTCTCCAGGCAAGAACACTGGAGTGGGTTGCCATTCCTTCTCCAATGCAGGAAAGTGAAAGTGAAGTCACTCAGTCATGTCCAACTCTTAGCGACCCCATGGGATTTTCCAGGCAAGAGTACTGGAGTGGGTTGCCATTGCCTTCTCCGCAAAGAGATGCTGCTGCTGCTGTTGCTAAGTCACTTCAGTCGTGTCCGACTCTGTGCGACCCCATAGACGGAAGCCCACCAGGCTCCCCCGTCCCTGGGATTCTCCAGGCAAGAACACTGGAGTGGGTTGCCATTTCCTTCTCCAATGCATGAAAGTGAAAAGTGAAAGTGAAGTCACTCAGTCGTGTCCGACCCTCAGCGACCCCATGGACTGCAGCCTTCCAGGCTCCTCCATCCATGGGATTTTCCAGGCAAGAGTACTGGAGTGGGGTGCCATTGCCTTCTCCGAAAGAGATGCTATAAGTACTTAAAGAGATAATCTATGTAAACCTTTTAGTACAGACTTTGGTTCATTGTCAATAATTGCTATATATTATTATTGAGTCTCTCCTTGTCCTCTTTAAACTTCTCATCAATGATTCTCCTTTCTCTGGGAAGAATAATAATTTGATAGAAATAGGGAGTACTTAAATTCCATAGGCCATAACCACACTGGCTATGATTCTGTAAGTTGTATCTGTTGTTTGTAAATCCAAGAGGACCTGCTCAGTAGGAGGTATGAAGACTGCCTAGTTAATTTTACCACATAGTAATATTGATAATATTTATTCATTTGGCCATTCACTCTTTAATTTTTTGATTTATTTGTCCAATGTTTTTTGGTCTTGTCCCATATGTCAGGCAAGAGAAGGCAATGGCACCCCACTCCAGTACTCTTGCCAGGAAAATCCCATGGATGGAGGAGCCTGGTGGGCTGCTGTCTCTAGGGTCGCAGAGAGTCGGACATGACTAAAGCAACTTAGCAGCAGCAGCAGCAGCATATGTCAGGCACTGTGGTAGATACTGGAAGGGTGAGAGTCAGTAAAGCAGGTAGACAGAGTTCTTGTCCTTAAGGGCATGGTCCAAAGGGGTAGACAGATGACGAAAGGCAATTTAGAAACTGTATGATTGTGCTCTATTGAGACACATGCTACTGTGATTAAATAACTGTTTAATGTCTGTCTCTTTCAGTATAAGAGTGAAGACCTCATCGGTCTTATATATTACTGTTGCCTCAGTGCCTAGCATCATTCCAGGCACATATGTGAAACTGAAAGTTGCTCAGTGTGTCTGACTCTTTGTGACCCCCATGGACTGTAGCCTGCCAGGCTCCTCTGTCCATGCAATTCTTCAGGCCAGAATACTGGAGTGGGTAGCCATTCCCTTCTCTAGGGTATCTTCCCAAACCAGGGGTCGAATCCAAGTCTCCTGCATTTTAGATGGATTCTTTACCATTTGAGCCACCAGAGAAGCCCAAGAATGCTGGAGTGAGTAGCCTATCCCTTCCCCAGGGGATCTTCCCAACCCAGGAATCAAACTGGGGTCTCTTGCATTGCAGGTGAATTCTTTACTAGCTGAGCTACCAGGAAAGCCCAGGCACAAATGAAGTACTCAATAAAATTTTTTGTTATTGAATGAATGATGTGCAGTGAAAACCTGTCTTTGAAAGGATTATACAGAAAAGGTTGTACTTGAAAAGTCCCCTTCCGTGTTTATGGAAGGGAGCATTTTTATGATGAATATGTGCTCACTTAGTGAGTCAATGAATGAATACATGGCAAAAAGTGAACCAAGGGTAAGAGGAAGTACATCCCAGTTCAACAAGTATTTCCTGAGTGCCAGCTATGTGCCAAGGCATGGTGCTTGACATGGAAAATACAGAAATGAATATCATATGGCCTTTGCCCTTGAGGATCTGCAAATCCAGTCTGGAGACAGACAAGTAAACAATCAATTATAGTACAGTATGATAAGGGCCATAAATAAGGTTCAAATTAGATATGGATCCTAAGCTTGAGGGCTTTGGGTAAGGCTTGAGCTGTTAAACATCATTCTGAAGACATGTTTCATTTTCTACAATAATATTTGGCAGGGAAACAATTGCTCAATGAATCTGTTATATTTTAAGAGAAAGTGTGGAAATCTCATTATTGTTAATGGCAATAGAATAGAGAAGAAAATGGAATGAAGAGCAATATCTAACTAAGCTATCATTATATATAAGAAATGGCCATTATATAAGAAATGGTCATTTAGTGGTTAAGTGGTGTTTCTTAGGAAGTTCTCTTAGCAGTAGCTTTTGGAAAAGATGATCAAAAGCACATCAAGAATGCCATTAATGCCATCATTATTTAGTTAATATAAATTTACCATAACAGGAAAATATGTTTATGAAAAAAAATCATCTAAAGAATTGAGCATGATTTTCATCTTTATTGTTATGTCACTTTCCTTTAAAAAACAAACAAATCTGTTTATAACTTTACTGTAGGAAACAGGGACTGAGTTGCTAAAGAAGGTATGTATACTTAGGTAGGAAAAACAAATAACTCACTTAGAATTTGCCATGCTGTCTTAACAAATAGAAAGCTGAACAAATGGAAAAACCAGCAACTCTTCCTAGATCTGTCAGAGAAGTGAGGTCACAGGGCAAATTGCTCCCCCTGAAATTGGATAGACAGACAGACAGACATATACAGAGAATCACTACTTGATGAATTAGAAATCTATGAGGAGAAACCTCCTTGGGACCCAGTGTTGCAGTAGGAGAGTCTGAATTGGAATCAATGCATTTCAGTTACAGTAAACTGAGCTTGAGGGTCAGTGTGGACAACTCTAGGAGTTAAAGACCCCAGAGGGACCCAGTCATATGGGGGCCACCAAACTTCTGTGAGTTTTTCTTCTAGGAGCTTGACCAGGCCCTCACAGTAAATATCAGAGAGAATTCTTTTCTGTTTCTAGCAGGCAGAGGAGAAAAGAAATTATGCTGGAACCATTATGTTCTTCTTAACAAGGTATGCTCTCAGGAGAAGCTATTTTACCAGAAACTATTTTACTAGAACCTCACATGCTAGAGTTTTTAAGAGCCTACTTGAGGGAAGGGAAGCACCCAACTCCAACCCCCACTACCCATCCTGTGAAATTTACCATCCAAGGGTACAGGATCACCAAAAGATTATGACCTAATTATAGGGCTATAGAATGTTTCCTCTTCCCCTACACCTTATCATGACATTACTAAATTCATATTTACCACAGTTCTTTTTACCCATTTGTCTTAGTTCAGGCTGCTATAACAAAATATGATGTAATGGGTGACTTAAACAATAGACATTTATTTATCACAACTATAGAGGCTAGGAAGTAAAAAATTCAAGGTACCAGCAGATTTGGTGCCTAGTAAAGATCCTCTTCCTGACTTGCAAGTTGGTGCCTTCTTGGGTCCTCACATGGCAGAGAGAAAACTCTGGTATATTCTTCTTCTTATAAGGACACTCATCTCATCATGGAGGCCCCACACTCATGGCTTCATCTAAACTTAGTTATCTTCCAAAGGCTCCGCCTCTAAGTACCATCACATAGGGAAGGGCTTCAATATAAATTTTCAGTTCAGTTCAGTCGCTCAGTCATGTCCGACTCTTTGTGACCACATGAACTGCAGCAAGCCAGGCCTCCCTGTCCATCACAAACTCCGGGAGTCCACTCAAAACCATGTCTATTGTGTTGGTGATGCCATCCAATCATCTCATCTTCTGTCATCCCCTTCTCCAGCCCTCAATCTTTCCCAGCATCAGAGTCTTTTCCAATAAGTCAGCTCTTTGCATCAGGTGGCCAAAGCTTCAGCTTCAACATCAGTCTTTCCAATGAACACCCAGGACTGATCTCCTTTAGGATGGACTGGTTGGATCTCCTTGCAGTCGAAAGGACTCTCAAGAGTCTTCTCCAACACCACAGCTCAAAAGCATCAATTATTCTGCACTCAGCTTTCTTTATAATCCAACTCTCACATCCATACATGACCACTGGAAAAACCATAGACTTGACTAGATGGACCTTTGTTGGCAAAGTAATGTCTCTGCATTTTTAAAAAAATATAAATTTATTTATTTTAATTGGAGGCTAATTACTTTACAATATTGTAGTGGTTTTGCCATACATTGACATGAATCCGCCACAGGTGTACATGTGTTTCCCATCCTGAACCACCTTCCCACCTCATACCATCCCTCTGGGTCATGCCAGTGCACCAGGCCCGAGCATCCTGTATCATGCATTGAACCTGGACTGGTGATTCATTTCACATATGATATTATACATGTTTCAATGCCATTCTCCCAAATCATCCCACCCTCGCCCTCTCCCACAGAGTCCAAAAGACTGTTCTATACATCTGTGTCTCTTTTGCTGTCTCACATATAGGGTCATCGTTACGATTTTTCTAAATTCCATATATAAGTGTAAGTATACTGTATTAGTGTTTTTCTCTCTGGCTTACTTCACTCTGCATAATAGGCTCCAGTTTCATCCACCTCATTAGAACTGATTCAAATGTATTCTTTTTAATGGCTGAGTAATACTCCATTGTGTATATGTACCACAGCTTTCTTATCCATTCNTCTTGGCAAAACTCTGCCTTTGCCCTGCTTCATTCCGTACTCCAAGGCCAGATTTGCCTGTTACTCCAAGTGTTTCTTAACTTCCTACTTTTGCATTCCAGCCCCCTATAATGAAAAGGACATCTTTTGGGTGTGTTAGTTCCAAAAGGTCTTGTAGGTCTTCATAGAACCGTTCAACTTCAGCTTCTTCAGTGTTACTGGTTGGGGCATCGACTTGGATTACTGTGATATTGAATAGTTTGCCTTGGAGACGAAGAGAGATCATTCTGTCGTTTTTGAGATTGCATCCAAGTACTGCATTTCGGACTCTTTTGTTGACCATGATGGCTACTCCATTTCTTCTGAGGGATTCCTGCCTGCAATAGTAGGTATAATGATCATCTGAGTTAAATTCACCCATTCCAGTCCATTTTAGTTCGCTGATTCCTAGAATGTTGACGTTCACTCTTGCCATCTCTTGTTTGACCACTTCCAATTTGCCTTGATTCATGGACCTAACATTCCAGGTTCCTATGCAATATTGCTCTTTACAGCATTGGACCTTGCTTCTATCACCAGTCACACCCGCAACTGGGTATTGTGTTTCCTTTGGCTCCATCTGTTCATTCTTTCTGGATTTATTTCTCCACTAATCTCCAGTCATATATTGGGCACCTACTGACCTGGGGAGTTCCTCTTTCAGTATCTTATCATTTTGCCTTTTCATAGTGTTCATCTCTTAGAACCTTGTAAAGCCAGTGTTTCTGTGTAAGTCTCAAAACCTACTGTATCAAGTAAATTTCTTTTCCAAAGAATGGATTAATAGAGGGGTAACTTGAATCGTCTTTGTTAGGAATACAAAGATTCCCCCCAAATGGGATTCATATCAGCTGCAGTATATCCCTTGCAAAAGAATGCAAGCCAAACCAATGCCTCTCATGCTCAAATACAATGTAGTGTGCACATGAGAAACAAAGAGATAGCTGCTTTGAATTACTATGGAAATCCTAAAGCAGCTACATTATCTGCAGAATCAAGGAACTGTTACAGTTCTGTTTTTTCCTTCCTCTCCACCTCACCTAAAACAAGGCTTCACTCCTACTGCTGTGATGACGGGAAGAAAATCACATTAAAAAGGGCTCATGTTCTATGTTGGTTGAGAAAGTTATTCTAATTTTATATACCAAAACATTTCCTGCAGCAAGTTACCCTGCCTTCTGTGAAAAGTAAACCTAAGATAAACAACATGAAGAATCGCATAAGACCCTGCTTGGAGAGTCACTTTGTCTATGTTTGGAGAATTTAAATTTAAATACTTCTTATACCTTTTAAAGAAAAGTATCATCTAGCTGCAGAGAACTGCAATAAAAAAAAAAAAAATGAGGGCTTCTCAGCAACGCGTGGAAAGTGTCCTAGAAATGATAATGCTCAAGCTGAGCATATTAAAGCATTCTAAACGGTTTTTATTTTTAATCAAGTATCAAAGAGGATAGGATTTGAAGTGAAACAACATTTCTATGTGCAGTGTTCTATGTACAAACTGCACAGTTCTACAGGTGATGAGCTATATCAAATACTACATTAGAACAAAAAATAAGAGTGGAAAGTAAACTCAAAATGAGGGAAAATATGGCAGAACCCAAGAAGAAAATTTAATACCTTAGGTATCCTGAAAATAATTATGAAAAAAACTCCCTTTTCTTCATTATGTACTCTGATTTACTTGGGACCAGGAGGGATCGTGGACGGATTCTGCACTGATGAAGCTGGAAACGGCTGCAAATTCACCCTGGGTGGAACGGTCCCCCAGGTTGGTTAGGAATTACTAGAGACTGTTGTGGTGTTCCTGAAATTCCTACCCACTGTACTGGATACCCTGGCCTCACCATAGCATTATACTGACAAACATGGGGTATTCCATATGATGATAATGGCCCAGGAAATGAAGGGAGTGACAGTCCTTGTGGCAAGGAGGTTGGGACAGCTCCACGGATTTGGGACAGAGAAGAAATCCATGTTGGTGTGTAGCCCATAGTAGATGGAGTATTCTAACAAAAACAAAAATAAAAACAAAAACAAAAGATCAGTTTATTTGATAGATGCTTTTACTCTATATTCTTTCCTATTCTTTTTTGTCTCACTACTACTCTCTCATTATTATTCTGAGTGTCTACCATTTTGGGAGTAACTTTCTGTGTGCTCATAGTTATATACCTTATTTCATTTCATTTTCATAACTTCCCTACAAAACAAGCATTTTTAGATGAGGAAACAGAAGCTCAAAATTAATAATGCCTATCACCACTTAGCAAATTAATAGTTAAGGTAAGGATTTGAACACAGTTCCAGATAACTCGAAGGCCCCTGGTAAATTTCTGTTCACAGTTCCTTTCCTCATGCTAGCACTATTCTTCTATTTTTACTTCCTTCTGCCAGTCCCAGGCATTCTTTCATTCAGGGCCACAAACAATAATAGTTCATCTTACTACATAATTCTCTGAAGACAGAAGATCATAATTTAGTGTGGCATAGGAAAAACTGCCTGGCATATAGTAGGTGCTCAGTAAATGTCACCTCCCTACCTCCTTCTACTACTCACTATTTGAAATTTGATATTTCTGTTATATTTTGGGAAATTTAAACTCAAGACAATTATGTTTTTGATAGTTCTCAGAAAATATATTCCTGCTTGATTCTTATCATATTGTGATTATGTGTATGTAAAGAAATTACTAAAATCAACTAAGCACACACAAAGAGATTACTGAAATCATATGCACATGGGAATAATATGTCTAAATGAAAGTAATAATTCTTCCTTAAGGGAGAGCTTGGTATCAGTCCAAAATTCTTAGTTCTTTTAAATTAATGGTCAAGTTAAAACCCTTTTAACTAAAGTTTCAAGTTTAAGTTAGGATAAAGGTTTTCTTGCTTGACTCAAGAATAAATGACAAGATCTCTTGAGGGGAAAAAAGAACTTTTATTTAAAGTCCAGCAATCCAATTTTCATATCAGTATTTTTATTGTTAAATTAAATACTTCTGATTTAAAAATAACACATATAGTATGATCACATGTTTCTATGTATATTTCTATGTATCCATATATAGATATACAAAGATATCTGAAATGATGTTTATCTAAAGTTAGTGACAATCATTTCTGGGTGGTGGGATTTGAAGGTGGTATTTTAAAATTTTGTACTTTTCTGCATTAATTAACTTCTATAGCACACATTATTATTTTACAAACAATACCAATGTGATTTTTATTTTTAACAAAGACAATTGGAGATGACTTGTTATACTTAATTTTCTCTTGGATATTTAAAAGGCATCTCAGATTCAAATAACCAAAATCAAATGCATGATTTTTCTACTACCAAAACACACTGCCTGCTCATGTTCCCCTTTCTGATGATTGGTACACTGGAATGATAGCTAGTTATACCAGCCAGAAACCTAGCCTTGACACCTCCATCTGGTCCATTTTATCTCTTAAACATTTTTTGGAATCTGTTCATTTTTCTTTATCTCAGCTTCTCTCTTTTTTTAAAAAAATAGTTTAAAAGTTCAGCTTCTCTTTATCAGGCATACTGTGACTAATTCTTGATTGTTCTACCAAACTTATCTTCAATAATCTTTCTTCTTGCTTCAAGTCAGAGTGATCTTTTCAAAAAGCAAATCTGATCATGTCAACCCTAGGGCTTCAATGGCTATCTATCTTTCTTAAAATAAAGATAAAGATCCTTATCATCACCACCTTTTAAGACCCTACAGACCTCCTTAGATTCACTGTGCACCAACTCCTCTCTGCTCTCTTCACTTCAGCAAATGGGCCTGCTTTCAGTCCTTTAAGTCTCTGTTTCCCCATACAGGGCTTTGCATATGCTGGTCTTCCTGCTTAGAATCATATTCCCTCCCATTTTCACTTAGTTAATATTTTCCCTTCAGATCTCTGCTTAATCATCACTTTCTCAGCAAAGCTTTCATTGACTTCCCTTTACTAGGTCAAATTTCCCTTACTGTATGATATCTTATATCTCTCATTTGTAGTCCTTATTACAGCTGCAATTTTGTATTTTTTATACAAGCCTGTTCATATCTAACTTTCCCACCAGCATATAAGTCCCATGAGAATAGGGAACATACACTTGTTCTTACTAATCAAACCCAGTGCCTAGCAGAGGGCTTGGCACATAGTAAAGGACCTGACACATACTGTGACAGTTTTCTAAGGCTACACAACAGTAACATGCAAGATCATTAGATAGTGAGACAGGCTCTCCACATAAAGATATAATCAACTGAACTTAAAAATACAAAAATAGTTACCACATACAGGATACTACTATGTGCTAGGCACTTTATAGATGTTAATCCTCACAACAATCCTGCAGACCAGAAAGTATTATCCCTGTTTTAAAGGCATGGAAACTGAGGCACAAATGACTTGTCTAAAGTCACATAACTAATAAATGACTGACCTGACCTGGAACCAAGTCTGTATTAAGAACGTTTACCACTTTTATTCATACTCCATTTCCTATGCACTCTTCCTCCAAGTATCCCTCATTATAACTGCAATAAACCACTCTTCAACTCAGCAACAAAGGCTTCCATTCACATAATGCTCAGAGCATCTTTCACTGGCAGCACAAACACATTTATGCCTTGAAATCTGCCTCTAATGGCTTCCAACTTTTACAATGGTGATACTATCTATGTATAAATCCGTGCCAGGAATAATATACATACAGAGAGCCCTCAAGCAGATACATAAGTTTGGAAAATCTAGGCTTTTGAAATTTTTTATTCAATGTTAACTCTAAATGTATTTTCAGACTCTTTAACAACTACATGCAATGACTATATATACACACACATATCTGTACACAAACATAACAGACACAGACATATCTCTTTCAATGATATGGGTTCAGATTCTAAGCCCTTATTCACACTTTAATAGATTTACTCATTGTGAAAAAAAATGATAATTTAAAAATACACACACAGAAAACATCAAAGTAAAATTAGATACAAATTCCACCATCCAGGATATTTTAAGGGCTTTTCCTATTTATATGCATATATAGGCTAGGCTTGGAGAAGGCAATGGCAACCCACTCTAGTACTCTTGCCTGGAAAATCCTATGGATGGAGGAGCTTGGTAGGCTACAGTCCATGGGATCGTGAAGAGTCAGACACGACTGAGTGACTTCACTTTCACTTTTCACTTTCATGCATTGGAGAAGGAAATGGCAACCCACTCCAGTGTTCTTGCCTGGAGAATCCCAGGGACGGCAGAGCCTGGTGGGCTGCCGTCTATGGGGTCGCACAGAGTCGAACACGACTGATGCAACTTAGCAGCAGCACCATAGGCTAGGCTAGGCTAAGTCGCTTCAGTTGTGTCTGACTCTTTGTGACACTATGGACCGCAGCCCAGCAGGCAGGCCTGTCCATGGGGTTCTCCAGGCAAGAACACTGGAGTGGGTTGTCATGCCCTCCTCCAGGGGCTCTTCCCAACCCAAGGATTGAACCCACGTCTCTTATGTCTCCTGTATTGGCAGGTGGGTTCTTTACCACTAGTGCCACCTGGGAAGTCCATACGCATATATACATGTGTCTAATATATATAATTCTACCTAAATACTATATATACTATTCTGTGATCCTATCTTCTTTCTACTCCAGAATGCATTTTGGATATCTTTCTACACTTCGATTGCCATGTACACCTAAGACCAGATGCAATTAACCAGACATCTCATCCATAAACTTAAGACATTTGTTATAATAAAGACCTTAAAATTCTTTTTCATATTGAATATATAAAATAATTTATTGGCTCTGAGAATACTGATCTACTACTACATAGCTTTTCCTTAAAATCCAAACTTCTTGTACCACAACACTGAATTAACCCTTACTCCAGATGCTTTCTTTTTTGATACTTGAGGTTTTTTTTCTTCCAGGTATAATAGCCTAAAACAAGGGTCAGCAATCTACAGTCTGCCAACTCTTTTTGCAAATCAAGTTTTAATGGAACAAAGCCATGCCTACTTGTTTATATACTGTCTATGGCTGTTTTTGCAGCATTGAATAGCTACAACCCCATGCCTTGAAAATATTTACTAACTGGCTCCTTCCCAGAAAAAGTTTGCAGGCCTCTGCCCTAAAAGATAATTTGCTTGAAGACAATGAATCTAGATGAGGATAAGTGCCTCTATACTGTCAAGTCACACCACTCTCTCATGGTAATTATAACCATAGTCCTATGTTAATCAATTTTTATGGTTTTAATTCTGATAAATAAAGAGAGTCAGGTATAAACTACTTACTTCATATGCTTTGTTCCAGTTGTCTGTTTCTAGTTTCTGTTGACTCTGTTTAAGTTGGTTTAAACTTGGCTTAATAAGCGAATTTCCTACTGTTTCCTTTGTCCAGTCATCCACCAATTTGTGTAAGTCATCTGTGAACATTCCTTTTTTACTAACTGAAGATTGCTGGAATGATGCTACACTACTTTCCACACACAGTGGATCTGTAAGAAGAAAAACAGAGAAACCATGAAAATGAATTAAAACATAAACAAATACTCTTTTGTGGCTGATAATGCAGAACTACCTATTGGGTAGAGATAGGGTAACCAGGTATTCTAGTTTATCTGGGACAGTTCTGGTTTAAAGCTGTTGTCCTGGTGTTATTACTAACAGTATGCCCTTTACTCTCAAAAGTTTCCTCTTGTTTGGATGGCAAATTATATGGTCACCTTAGGTATAAGTCAAATATAATAAACAGTATCTCAAAAACATCAACTCTATAATCTTTTCATCAGTTTCCTCAGATAGATACTTAGAAGAGTTAAAAAACAATCAGAATGTTAAAAAGTAGAAGAATCTTAGAATTCTAATCCAAACCATCATTTGTTTTATAATGGAGAAATGTGGCCTAGAAAAAATAAATTGACATGCCTGAGAGCTTGCAATTAGTTACCAGCAAAGTCAGGCTTGAAACTCTAAAGTCTAAATCAGAATTCTCTCTTTTTAACATACCATACTGACTTTCAAATTTTTCAGAAAACTAGAATCTCATTTATTTTTTTAAACCAATTTTTCTGTTTATATCTAGAATAGCAGAAACCAGGAGGCAAATGGTTCGTTAGTCTCATGAGTTCTAGAGCACAAGATGTACAGATGAAAGAAATCAAATATAGATATCTCCATCAATGAAAAGTCTCCTAATCTGAACATCATAGTAAGTCTTTAATTTAGTGCTTTTACAAAGGTAACTAAATCATTCTCATAGAAAAGATTCATAAAGTTCCTCTGACTGATTTACAAGTCAAAAGTTACAGAGCGGGCCTAAAATGAATTTTAGGAGATGCAGTTGTGAAATTTAAGCACAGTACCACTTCCAGGGATTTATTAAATACATAAGTGACAAAATCTTGTACAAATGTTATGTTACTTTTTTTAATTGTGAAAAACTATTTAAAATGTAAAAGATAAGGCAAGAACCTCGATATTAACACATTCAAAGTACTTTTATCTTCTTTGAAATTCGTAACAGGGCCATGATATAGGTTCATCAAGTTATCATTCTATTTTGGGGATGGGAAGACTAGAATCCAGAGGGTAAACAGCTGAGGTCATATGCTGGGGTTAGAACCAAGTATCCTGACTGTTTTGTCAATGTGCTTTCCATTATACCATGCCAACCCCATACCTTTTCCCAAGGGAAAAGGATAAGAAAATTCCTTAATAAGGAGGAACATAATAATTGCAATGATTGCTTATACAAGTCTGTCATTCTCTATGACTCTGGAGCTACTGAAGGCTTAGATTCAAGGATATTAAAAATTAAATGGACACAGGGAACAATATTCAATATCCTGTGACAAACCTTAATGGAAAAAATATGAAAAACTCTCTCTATATATATATGTATGTATGTATATGTTGCTGAGTCACTTTGCTTTAGAGAAGAAATTAACACAACATGGTAAATCAAATCAACTACACTTCAATAAAATTTAAAAATGAACAAACAAAAAAGCAATGGAGTCTGAGGACAGTCCAAGAGGAGCTTAGAGACATGACAAGTAAATATTAGGTGGTATCCTGGATGGGATCCTAGAACAGAAAAATAATTTATGTAAAAACTAAGGAAATTAAAGTATGGACTTTTGTTAATAAAAAATTAAATGAAAACATATTAGTGAAAATTGCTTAAAAAGAGTTTAATGAAATAGGTGGAACATATTCTCACATACAAAACAGTTTCACAAAATTAATTTTTACGAATTTCGGGCAACAATGGTGAACTAAAATGATGTACCAATTTTGTGGGAATTCCTATTTTCTAAGTTTTAAAACCCAAGAACATACAAGTCAGCCTATAACAAAAGTATCATTTTTTCCTGTTTTCCCTCGGAACATTCATCTGATTCTCTGCCCACTCCAATGGGCAAACATATAGCACAACCATGTTGGGGAAGACTTTGGAGCTGAAGCCTTTTATAGATTGTGTTCTTACCCTGGAAAAATATCAGCAGGTAGGAATGAAAAGGAAACAATAGCCAGAAACACATACGTATTATCATTCTATTCATATCATAATAGTCTCTACATATATATTCTTTACATGTATCATAATCTTGTATACATATTATCAAGTGCCAGCATTTCTGCCCACACAGCTAATCTGGAGTATTTCTGTGCTCATTCCCCTTTAGTTTCTATTAAAAAAAATCTTACAAAGAGCTAAGTTTGGATGTCATTCATTTACAAACATTTCTGTACTAATGGAAAACCCAGTGTGAGGATATTTCTTGTGTACAAATCTAGTGGAACAAGTGATCTTGAGCACTCAACCGGTGGTCAGTGATGGCTGCTACACTAATGGTACAATTGCCAACAAGTGGAGGATGTATTTATTATTTTTATTGAGGAAACATTGATCTACAACATTATATGTTTCATATGTACAACACTGTATTTCTACTTCTGTATACCTTACTGAATGTCGTTCAGTGGTTAAGTATGTTTTACACATGGAAGGAACATTTATTGATTGATTTCATTTAAAAGTTATTCATATCATATTAAAGTTCACAAACCAGAAATTACCAACCAATGCACATTAAAAGAAATACACTTCATTCTTTTACAAGTGGTTGACCAGTTTTCCCAGCACCACTTGTTAAAGAGATTGTCTTTAATCCATTGTATATTCTTGCCTCTTTTGTCAAAGATAATGTGCCCATAGGTGTGTGGATTTATCTCTGGGCTTTCTATTTTGTTCAATGGATCTATATTTCTGTCTTTGTGCCAGTACCATACTGTCTTGATGACTGTGGCTTTGTAGTAGAGCCTGAAGTCAGGCAGGTTGATTCCTCCAGTTCCATTCTTCTTTCTCAGATTGCTTTGGCTATTCAAGGCTTTTTGTATTTCCATACAAACTGTGAAATTATTTGCTCTAACTCTGTGAAAAATACCACTGGTACCTTAATAGGGATTGCATTGAATCTATAGATTGCTTTGGGTAGTATACTCATTTTCCTATATTGATTCTTCCGATCCATGAACATGGTATATTTCTCCATCTAGTTGTGTCATCTTTGATTTCTTTCACCAGTGTTTTATAGTTTTCTATATATAGGTCTTTTGTTTCTTTAGGTAGAGATATTCCTAAGTATTTTATTCTTTTCGTTGCAATGGTGAATGGAATTGTTTCCTTTATTAGTGTATAGGAATGCAATGGATTTTTGTGTGTTGATTTTATATCCTGCAACTTTACTATATTCATTGATTAGCTCTAGTAATTTTCTGATGGAGTCTTTAGGGTTTTCTATGTAGAGGATTATGTCATTTGCAACTAGAACACTTTCTAACACCATACACAAAAATAAACTCAAAATGGATTAAAGATCTAAATGTAAGACCAGAAACTATAAAACCCTAGAAGAGAACACCAGCAAAACACTCTCCGACATAAATCACAGCAGGATCCTCTATGACCCACCTCCCAGAATATCAGAAATAAAAGCAAAAATAAACAAATGGGACCTAATTAAAATTAAAAGCTTCTACACAACAAAGGCGGAGAAGGCAATGAAGGGCACTCCACTCCAGTACTCTTGCCTGGAAAAACACATGGACAGAGGAGCCTGGAAGGCTGCAGTCCATGGGGTCACTGAGGGTCAGACACGACTGAGTGACTTCACTTTCACTTTTCACTTTTCTGCCTTGGAGAAGGAAATGGCAACCCACTCCAATGTTCTTGCCTGGAGAATCCCAGGGACGGGGGATCCTGGTAGGCTGCCATCTACGGGGTCACACAGAGTCAGACATGACTGAAGTGACTTAGCAGCAGCAGCAGCACAACAAAGGAAACTATAAGCAAGGTGAAAAGACAGTCTTCAGAATGAGAGAAAATAATAGCAAATGAAGCAACTGACAAACAACTAATCTCAAAAATATACAAGCAACTCCTGCAGCTCAATTCCAGAAAAATAAACGACTCAATCAAAAAATGGGCCAAAGAACTAATCAGACATTTCTCCAAAGAAGACATACAGATGGCTAACAAACACATCAAAAGATGCTCAACATCTCTCAGTATCAGAGAAATGCAAATCAAAACCACAATGAGGTACCATTTCACTCCAATAAGAATGGTTGCAACCCAAAAGTCTACAAGCAATAAATGCTGGAGACGGTGTAAAGAAAAGGGAACCCTCTTACACTGTTGGTGGGAATGCAAACTACTACAGACACTATGGAGAACAGTGTGGAGATTCCTTAAAAAACTAGAAATGGAACTGCCATGTGACCCAGCAATCCCACTGCTGGGCATACACACCGAGGAAACCAGAATTGAAAGAGACATGTGTACCCCCTATGTTCATCACAGCACTGTTTATAATAGCCAGGCCATGGAAGCAACCTAGATGTCCATCAGCAGATGAATGGATAAGAAAGCTGTGGTACATATACACAA